>OOFJ01058964.1:4340-20151 GCA_900323375.1 Benthosema glaciale
CCCCAAAAAGGAAGAAAAGAATAATCATACGTTATATGACTTATATTCAGCTAGCCATATGGCTTTGTGTGAGATTCAGCCTGTTTGCAGTGCACATGCACATGAGTAATAAATACGACCATGAAATATACACAATGATATGTAATACAACATAATGGTGCCATGATTTCACTTTATCTCCATATATAAATGCCTATACATCAGAGATGGGTAGTGGACTATGGTACATTATGTCAACTAGGATAGCTGAAGTTGTATATGGCTTGTACGGTGGTAGAATTACAGTGAGGTTGGTGGGTATATATGGATGCAGCGTTGACACAGACCAACCGACTCACTCCCCACTTGTTTATTACCCACAAGTTGACACAACTATTGATTATTTTGTTTGAATACTATATTTCTGTGGTGCCATACTTGACTGAACTGCAGCAATGATACTTTTCAAATGCTTTAGAGAGAAACTGAGTGCTAGTTTCTACTAACCACAGCATTCTCAGGTCAGATTAATCAGTTAATCTTGTAAATCCTGATATAGAGGTGATGTTTTGTTGTGCGTCAGCAGATTTGGTGCAGACTGTAGGATGTGTCACTTCCTGCTGTGACATCAACTGTACTTCCTGTTTCTTTGTGACTTGTTGCATGTCCAGACATACAGTTTCAGAAACAAGACTTTGATCTGTGTGTCGCTGCCTGTCCAGACATATCGGAGACACATTCTGTCCATGTCATTGTTAGGCGGTCAGAAGTTGGTACGGCGCTGTGCCTCAATTGAGTAGGTGTAATGTAGCCTATATCACTGCTCCTCTTATAGCTTAGTTATTATTGGAGCTTTACTAATGTTGCAATACCGAAGACATAGTCTTAATTCATGAGTTAAATAGCGAGTGAGCGGCCTGTTTTCATTTTCTCCGACTGTCTGCCTTTACAGATGTTTTGCCTGGCTGTGTTTTAAGGTCAGAAACAAAATGGGTGTGCCATGCGGTTATTATCCAGTCCTACTGAAGTTATTATAAACAAGAGGAGTGGGATATGTCTTTTTTTCCCCTGTTTGTTGATGCGCAGCCAGTGGTTCATATCCCCACCGGACTAGGGTCAAATCCCATAAGAGTATTCTCTGCTATGTCTTCCTACAGCACTGTTTATCTCAGCTTTCATAACTCTATCTCAATAAAGCAAACACATTAAATGAAGTGGACAAACTGGCTGCTCAACAAAGAACACAAACGTGTTTGTTGGATCTGCGATTCTCTCATTCCTGTGTGTTGTGTTGATGGATGATGGAGAGTAGAGCCTGACCGACGACAGAGTCACGCTGTGAGTGACGCGTTATATGTTTGTGCCTGGATAATACTGTATGCTTTTTTGGAAAACTTAAAAAATTGGAACAACAGGTGGACAGGTCGGCTGCATAATTGCAGATACCGAAGGTGTCAAAAAAGGCAAATAATTACGGATATATCAACCAAAGCTAATATCAAGCTCTAATTGTAATTCTGGATTCTCATACCAAGATCATCTGAGGCCAGTAACCTACATGCTACATTATGATAATGACGTCACCATTGAACAGTAGATACGTGCTGGTGAAAGCATCTGTCTTAACTGTAGATGTTGACTGACAGACACCTGTGTGCCACTGGCCCATGGCGGAATGGTTCCCATGTTCCCTCATAGACACACAACTGGGTCAGGGTCTATGTCTCAACATGTTTTTTTTTTAAAACTCCAATGCATTTCTCAACCCATTTTCAATCCTCCTCTGTTCTACGTGATCTACTGTGACTGTAATAACAATAAACCTAAGCAAAAAATGGGGAGACGATAGAGTTATTATTATATACCACATTAATAAAATAAAAAAAACAATGAAACCAATACTACGGGTAGGAGCATAGAAAAACACAATGTCATCAGAAGAAAAAATACCCAGCTCTTCATTTGAAAAGGGGATTCACAAGGAGGAAATTTAACAAATGTCTGTTACAAAAATCAGAATCTGCAGATCTACAAGGTCACAATGGGGTACGGGCGGCTGTGAGTTTGTAGAGCTGCAATTTTCATCCTTTATTTGTTTGATTCAAAATATAGTGGGAGCTTAAAGTGGCTAATGTGTGTACATATCCCTTCAGTCTGGGGGCTGCCCGGCGCTCTATATAGGTCGGGAGGTGGTGCCTCCTACAGGTTCGGGCCCCCTCAACGGACCTGTAGGAATAAGGGGGTAAGTACGTTACTAGGTTTCAACCACTGCCACAGAGAAGGGGGTACGTTTCAATCACTGCAGAGGGAAGTGAAATACCACATGGAGCTACCAGTCATATAAACAAGGTGCCGAATGCCAGATAGCTGCCATGACCTAAAATTAAGTAACACGCTTCACCGTTACACCAGCCTTTGGCAGCCCCCCCTGTAGCCGTCTCTGACATGCGTCGAAGTGATTCTGATACAAGCCCCCCGCCCCCCTCCCTCCCCAAATACGCCTAGATAATGGGACGGGCTGTTAAAGGGGAAACGGCACGTCCGTCCACACTGCAAATGCCAGTGTGGCTCCCTCAGGCTGCAGGGAACTAACTTGGCTTTGGGCTCTGCTGCACTCAGGTTTCACATGCAGGGCGAAGCTCCTTCTGCTAGAGAGACCATTGTATGAGCGAGGCCTGATACTGGATGGCTCTGGGTCTGAGAGCGGGCCAGCTTCCCTCTCTGCATGGGTGTGTTTCTCTTGGCGACCAGGACGCTGCTGTGTTTGTGTGTTTGGTCTGGTCCAGAACTGCTACTGAGGAGGAGAGCGCTGCCCTCTGGAAGGCCTCCTCAGTTCTGTCTGTCCGTCCATCAGTCACTTCTTGTTCTACCAATGCTTGCTTCCTCCTTGTGAATCCCCTTTTCACATTTAGAGCTGGGTATTTTTTCTTCTGATGACATTGTGTTTTTCTATGCTCCTACCCGTAGTATTGGGTTTATTGTTTTGTTTTTTTGTGGTATCTTTTATATACGTTACAGAGAAATGTACTGTATTTCTCCTAAATACAGAGAGATGCATACACTATACAGTACATACTACATTTATGTATGTACAGTGTGTCTATATTGTGCCTCTCCTTCGCATATCTTGAGGACCATTCATCCGATCCTCTTTCACACTTGGTGGGTTCATTGCTGAGGAACCAAGGCTGTGCCGTCTCAAAAGTGTCAAGTTGATCAGATCAGCGACTCCAGACGCTTAATTCGGGCACGCATTCCAAACACCTACACATGCGCTGAACGAGCACACCACTTGTCTATCATTAATCCAGCTTCTTATCCATAGAGTTTGTTGTTTGAGCAGCAGTGTGACCTCTCTGTATCCTCTATGAATCACAGCATGTCCTTGTTGGCTTTCTGTAGAGAAACACCATAACAGGAGGAATGTTTTTACATCACTGCAGACCGTTCTCTCCTCCGCAGTTGATTTTAAGGTGCCCAGCAGCCCAACACTACTTGTGCGTGCGTGCGTGTGTGCGTGCGTGTGTGCGCGTGTGTGTGTGTCACCTTTCGCTCTACCCACCAGTTGGTAGGCTCACTTCAGGGCCTACTTTGACTTGTTAATTTGTTATATATTTGTCACATACTTTATCCTCTGTTGGTCTCCTGTAACAGGGGGAGTATGACTTCATATTCATTCATACAAACGACCTGAGCAATTTAGAATGGATGAACAAATCTGAAATGGAAATAAATTAAAGAATACAAATCACTGTCATACTGCATGCCCATCCTGTGTGCCCTGGGGGAGAATCCATATTCCATAACAGTTTATTGTACAGTATATCTGATATCATATATATGTCACACAGACAAAACATCAAAGTGCTTTACACATAACAATACCAAAACAATACACATCATGCAAAAGCAATGTAATACCATTGAATACAATGGTATTACTTTTCTCACATTGTCAAAATCGTCTGGAGTGTGTAAGTCAGACGACACCGTTGCAAATGCTCTGAATTTATACATAATCTGAATGAAGATTACAAGTAGCGCTGATTTATCTCTTATCAGTAACCAACGTTTTCTGTTTCTGTGTGTGTGTGTGTGTAGGTGATGGTGAACGGTGAGAAGGACAGAGCGTCTCTGTTGTACATGAAGGCCATGGTGAGCAGGGGCAGCGTGGACGCTGTGTCTCAGCAGATGGCTTCTCATCCCCAGTACTTGGAGAGCTTCCTACGCGCACAGCACTACATTCTGCACATGGACGGCCCCCTGCCTCTGCCCTACAGACACTACATCGCTATCATGGTCAGTACGCCTGCCAGCCGCTCTGCGTGTACGCGTATTTAATGAACTTATCGTAAGCAAGCATCGGTGGGAAGAAGTGGAGATGTCTCCTTCTTAGCAAATGGCCCTGGTAAAAGAGAGAGTCAGGCATTACCCATTAGAATGCCTTTTGAGTAAATGTCTTGAAAGTATCAAATGTAAGTTTCTGATTTTACTTAAAGATCCAGGGCTCCATTTTCGTGACACACTAAACCCCTTATCCCTAACTTCTTTGCCTTATTTCACTATTTTGAAAACATTTTTGAATAGTTCAACTACTAGCCAATCTACATTGACAGGTTGTGAGCTTGTAGGCTGGCTAGTTGAACTGTTCAAAAATGTTTTCAAAATAGTAAAAGAAGGCAAAGAAGTTTAGGGATAAGGGGTTTAGTGTGTCACGAAAATGGAGCCCCCAGTGTCACAGATGTATTTCCTCCTAAATAGTGGGTATTATTGTTATATTCTGTTTTTATAGCATGGGTCCTCTAGGGGCTGTGAGCCACATAGAAGAGTCTGTCTGGAGCTAACCTTGCAAACTCCTTGACCGATCAGCGCCAAATGTCTGTTTATATTATTTGTCCAGACCCATAAATCTTGCAGCTTTCAATGAGAAACTGAACATACACAACTGAGACATCTTCGCACATTTTAACCACGTTGACTACTGAAAAACCAAAGTACCAAGCCCGTGGCATTATGTCACGAGACTGTGTATCACATGCTAATGGTGTTCTGGATGTTAATGTCTTGCAGATAAACATAAATTTTGTTTTGATCACCATTTGCCTGAATTTGGTTAAATTTGAGAATGCTAACATTTTATTTAATGATACAGTACAGTCATTTCAAGTTCAACCCATAAGAATTCCTCCTCACTTCAACAAATTTGAACATACAACAAACACAGTATCTCTTAGATATGGCCGTGGGTGATGATTGTTGCATCTGCTGTTGCCATCTTCATCGGTAAGCAAGTAAATGAGTAGCCCTGGGAAGCAACTGTTCCCAAGCCATGTGGCCCTAGCCTGGAAACCAGCCCAAACTGCCACAGGAAAGAAAAAAATCCCTGGGCAGATTGGGTCTGGCACAATTATATTTCCCTCAGCCCAAAATTGTGATGGACCAATCGGAGCCCATTATTCAAAGTGAGACTTTTTTTTGCTGTGACTTTGGAATCTGTTTGGAACTGGCCCTCGGAAATAAAATCTCAACATAGAAGTTCCAGACTAATATCTACGCAGTAGATGGTCCATGCCAGGCTAATGTGGCCCATAGGTAGCGTATCTTCTGTTTCTGTGTGATGATCTGATTTTGGGATGATGTATTAAGTACACCACCTGGAGTATGTCAACCTGGAGTATGTCGGGGTTGGGTAGTATGTACCCCTATCCAACCCTTGATGCTGAGTGCCAAGCAGTTGGGTACCTTTTTAAAAAAGAAACCCTGACATTCTAACCACAAGGCCACTGAGCTGATGTATCTTCCATGGTAGCAATAACATAGATTGAACATCAGCATTAGTGCAACTTTATATAATTTATTTTATTTTGTCCCACATGTTGTATTGTATACCTCAATGGGGTACGGACTCGACTGGGCTGAAACTTTGCCCAAACGTGTATATTGTAGAGCACCGATAGTACTGTCAGTCATGGTACTACTTATGTCATAGAATGACAAACGTGTCATACATGATGACGTCGGAGATCCCCAGGGAAGCCACGCTGCTTTTTCAAGGACTTGGACTTTGATCGCCTGTATGGAATGAATGGTGCTCCTCAACCTCCCCTTCTGCTCTGCAGGCCGCAGCAAGGCACCACTGTAGCTACTTGGTGGCTCTCCACTCAGCCCAGTTCCTGCGGGTCGGCGGGGACGCTCAGTGGTTGCAGGGTTTGGAGGCAGTGCCCCCACGCCTTCGCCACCTCAACCACATCAACAAGGTCCTGGCTCACCAGCCCTGGCTGACTGCCTGCTCACACATCCAGGTATGCAACCACAACGGCGCGCACACACACACCCTGAGAGCGATGCATACAGGAGATTAGTGCCCGACCAATGCCAGTTACGGTATTTATTTATTTTTATTTTTGAGAGAGAGAGAGAGAGAGAGAGAGAGATCACTAGACCACTGATTACTGATTTTCTTTTTTACTGATATTTTGTCAAAGTGCTAAATCAATTCTTATCTATTTGAAAAACTTTAAAAATGTATATAGATTGAAGGTCTCGTCCAGGTTTTTGTAGAATCCCTTCCCATTCCAATCTGCAGGTTTCCCCTCATTGTCCCGCCACGGTGTACACTATTTTTAAACAAGGAACAGATTTCAAGCTTTTGGGAGAATATATGAGCTTCTCAATTTTCATAACTTCTAGAAAATCTGGATGAACAAATCCCAGAAGAAATCTGGTTATTTTGGTATTTTACCACCGGATGTGTCACTCACTGCTCACTAAGTAATATCAAAGGTAATGTCTGGGCCTTCTGTTGGCCAGACGACTGATTTTCAAATGGGAAAAAAGAAAAACATTCCTCCACGGTGCGTGTGCATCGAGGCATGGTGTCTAAAGTTGATATGATGGCTAAACTGCAGATTTGTTAGTATTGTTTGGCCTGTGTATAATAACCATTCATACAGGGATACATAAGTTATTCATTCTGGCTACAATCTAAAAATCGGCCAGATGACTAGGCACAATACATGCTTGAAACAGGTGTATTATTCTTTTCCAAAGTAATTCAGTCATGTTACCCAAACTAATATTAGAATCGGTATCAGATCCAGAGGTCCCTGCATATGTGTCAACATCTGAAATCGGTTAGCTGACCCGCAGGTCATACATGTGTCCACAATGTGTGTGAACCACATTTTGGTGGTGTTTTGTCTCCTCCAGACTCTGTTGAAGACGGGAGGGCAGTGCTGGTCGCTGGCTGAGTTGGTCCAGGCTGTGGTTCTGCTGGCACACTGTCACGCTCTGTGCAGCTTCGTGTTCGGCTGTGGAACGGACACGGAGGCCGTCCCGATCCCCAAAACACCCAATGGGACACCCCCGCCCAGCTACTGCCCGTCTGACGCTGCCAACGGCAACACCCCCAACCTGTCCGCCTGCGAACAACACTTCACCAGACGACGGGTAAATGGACTGATGTTTATTTTCACACTTGTGTGCATGCCTATTTACAGTACACGCACATCGACGGTGGGTGCTGTACCAGTAAGGCGTAATATTGAAGGAGATGGAGCCCGCACACCAGTTTCAGGCAAAGGATTTACTTGACCCGATGAAGATCCTGTGAGGTTGAAACATTGTCCGAAAATCAAGTAAATCTTTTGCCTAAAACATCTTTTGCCTAAAACCGGTGTGCGGGCCCCCATCTCCTTCAATGTTTTCACACTCAACGTCTGCATAACAACGTAGTGTACATCAATTCAAATGCAAATGTGTTTTTCAATCACACATTAACCACATGAACCCTATTATTAAATCACAATTTGTTTTATTTTTGCGGGGCTAGCCATTTGTTTACATTTTTGTCACTAAACAAAATCAAGTTGCTTCTCGCTACCTTACTTTTAGGACAAAATAAACCTTGGCTTGTCACAACGTTAGTGTATCTCAAATTGTGGGAGATGCAGGTCCCTTCATGCATTTTCTGTGGATCCTCTTTGCATGGAATATGCTGAGCTTGTTCCAGACATGGAGGAAAATATTACACTGGCCTGCCTGTAATTTAGCAACACGTGGTGAAATAGCTGACAACCACAAAACACAGGTGCTCAGCAAATGAGGAGCAAGGCATGATGATGAGTCTGACCCGTTGACATTTGTAGCAGTGAAGTGTGTGTGTGCATGTGGTGGGAGGGGCCCACACATGTACTAGTATGTACTATAAATAAAAGTTTAAGATTGTTTAGAAAATTCAAGAATGAATAACAGACCCCCAAATGTGTGGTGTTCATAGTTCTAATTCCGTCTGTCATCTAACCTCGGTGCATCTCAGATCTGTAGGATGTAAAGTGTGTGTGTGCGTGTGCACGTAGTGAAGATTCCCAGGGGCGAGGTGGTGACCGTGTGCTTGTTGTGTCCACAGTCTCTTGACTCCAGCTGTGACATGATGGTGGGTCTCAAAGAGCGGATCCACAGATCCCAGGAGGAGAAGGAGAAACGAGAGGAGCGCCTCCTTCTGGTCCACACACTCCAGCAAACAGGTATAGCCACTATTGACCTACATGGAGATACTGACACATTGCTCTTATCTTTGTGGGGACTTCAAAGGCAATTTTCCATTACATTTTTACTTGACCTACTGGCCCAACCTAAACGTAACCTCAAAATTTTGTAACCCGGCACATGCCAAATATAAGGCTGTAGTCCTTTGCGCGGCTCGTTCGGGTTTGAATCCGCCCCGAAGCGCGCGCTCTCTCGACTTTCCCACTGTCGCTATCAAGGATAATTTACCCTAATTTTAACCAAGGCTGACACTCTATTTTTGTGGATGACTTATACTAAGATAATAGAACAAGGACGCACACTCACTCGCCCATAGGTGTATCCACCCTCTACAGCAGTTAAACCACGTGTTGTGATATAGCAGCAGTTAAACTTAGGCCTCATATGAAAGCTGATTGATTGTCATGCGTCTGATTTACTGACTTGCTCCCCCATCCCCTATCCGTCCGGTCAGACGTGGAGGAGGAGGAGGAGGTGCTATACTGTGCGGACTCCTCTCGTTTCATCTCGGACCCTGACTTCTACTACCAGGAGATCGCCCGCAGAGAGGACGACCACTTCCAAGTGTTCAGGGTTCAGGTGAGGACAGTCGGAGAGAATCTGACACCAGTACAGCCCGTTCACAACAGGTGCTCCGGGTCACTATAACGTGTGTCCGCTTTAGAGCATGAATCATGATGCATGATGCTGTGTTACGAAACATTGACTCCACAACATACTTTGTCATACGGCGGTGTTGAGCGACGATAACCGATCTGCAATCTCACTGCAAACACCTTGTGACTATATAGACATGCTGAAAATAGGGATGCCAGGTTGGAACTTGGAAGTGTTTAAAGCAGTTATATAGGTCGGAATTAGCCAACTGTTCACTTTGTGTGAATGTCGTATTAGAGGTGTTATGGAATAAAACGTCACCAGTAAGACGCCCTGAGGGCGAGAAACGACCTTGGCCTAAAGGGCATCCACCTGTGTGACGGCAGACTGCTGGGCAGGCGCTGGCACTTTGGCATGGGGGGGTCAGATCAATATATGGAATGAATTCTGTACTGATGTATACCATGAAACTGATATATACCACTTTATCAAAGTGGTATATATACCAAAGACCACTTTTGGAACTATTCTGGGGTAAAGATTCAGCAAAAAATAGCAGTTCTCCAAGCACATACGATTGCAATGTGTTCTGAGCGTGTAGATCAGCTGTATCTAGTGTAAAGCGAAAACTGAAACGAGCACAGTATTGAACCCTGGGGGACTCGGATTAACTAAATATAGTCTTTTAGTTGTTTTAATGAAGATAATTCACAATAACAACGTTTGTATGGTTCATTAAACATCAACTCCAACCCTCAACTTCAACCCTCGTCTCCCAGTGCAGACCTTTTTGAATGCATGTGTTATGATAAACCTAGCTGCACATAGTCAAATCTCAAACATCAGAAACACTTAATTTCCATCTAAAGACATACAGTATACTGTTACATGGGATTCTTTTTCCCATGATTTAGATATGACTGATGGCAGACTATATTAGTTCTACGGTTCTATCCAAGAAAATTAAAAATGCCGCACCGAGATCACCCAAGCTTTATCTTATTTCCTCTTGAACTGTATGTTATGGATTATGGAATGTTCCCCCAAAGGGATTGGAGCTTAAAGTGCATATTCGTGGTAAATTGAATTACATTTTAGTTGCATTTTTTTGTGTTTTTATTTTTTGTGTTATATAAGTTGTGTTTATTGTTCAAATGCCTGTGCTTGTATAGTCCTTGGAGAGTAACGTGTTTCTGATTGGGCTCTGTATAATCCTGTTTTGCAACATTTTTATGTTTTTTAAGTGACTATATTGAGTTAATTGAGTCACCCTATAGCAAGGCCCTAAACCTAAAGGGATCTTTTTGTACGGAAAGTTTGGTTTGAAGGTTTGTAAACTACAAGCAAGTTTGTGTTTGTGTTTTTAACAGGACTATTCGTGGGAGGACCACGGCTTCTCGCTGGTCAACAGGTTGTACTCGGACATTGGACATCTCCTGGACGATCGGTTCAGGAGCGTCACCGGTCTCCCATCCGTCCACAGTCCAGACCTGAAAAGAGCCATATGGAATTACATTCATTGTGTGCTAGGGATACGGTGAGTCCATTTGAGGTGTATAATTATATATATATATTCATCTTGAATATTTGATTTGTATAAGTGGATTCTCCAGAAATCTATAAGTGCATACATTGTGTTTTTATAGTTACGATGACTATGACTATGGGGAGGTGAACCAGCTGTTGGAGAGGGATCTAAAACTCTACATCAAGGCTGTAGCTTGTTTCCCAGATGTCACGAGGACTCCCGTCTATCCTCTGCCCTGGACCCCGCTCAAACCATCAGAACGGGTCAGTAACCCTTATTGATCGTCTGCTGCCATTTTTTACAATTTCGGCATTTAGCAGATGCTGTCCTATCCCGAGCGATTCATAAAGCGTAAGGAGTGAGTTCATGCCGTGGACCCTGGTCAAGTGCTGAGTGCTGAGAACAACTGATGAATTGGAGAATTATTTGGAACAAGCCACATCATTTAGAGTGACTTACTGTCATTGTTATTTAGCAAGAAAATCTGCATTATAGCAACAAAAACAATAATTTATAGGTGGTATAAAAAACGTATAATTAGTCAAACACCATTTCAACACCACGTTAACAATGTGCAATGAGAATAGACATAATTGTGAGCAGAAATATTTAAACAAAGCACTGCAGATGGAAGAACTTCTTTGCCTCTCTAGATGAGAACTAGGACTAGTTTAAATGCGGTGCAGATGTACTGTTAGAGCACCTGCTATTTCTTTCATGTTTCACTCAGTTAATGAACTCTTAAATCATAGTAATTTAGATGTAACATTCACCATAAATATCTCTTTTGTTCTTCTAAACCTACCTGTGTTATTCACAAGTCTGTGAATAAAGTGAAATAAACATTGTTGGTACATTGTTGGCCGGTGTAACTGGAAGCTTGGATACTTGAGTAGTGAGCGGTATTGGATTTTGTTTGCAGTATGCTCTGTAAATGTGATGACTGACATGCTGCAGATGCTGACTGATTCTAAATCAACTCCCCTGGTGTCTCCCTCAGATACATGTGAATTTACTGATCATGGAGGCTCGTCTGCAGGCTGAGCTCCTGTATGCGCTGAGAGCCATCACTCAATACATGATCGCCTAGTTCCCAGACACACCCAAAGTCCAACTGCCCAGCGGTACGTACGGAGAGACCAGGTTAAGAGATACAAGGATGGAGATGGCAGGAGGAGGGGGGAGAGACACAAGTTTCAGGATAAAAACCAACCCAACGTCTCACGAATGCGCTCCTTTTCCGATTCATTCTCCAGTTGTATTTACAGTATGAAAAGCTCCCCTCTATCTCCTCATCTCTTCTTTACATTTTATGTGAAGGATGGCTTGCATTGCGACATCCTCTATCAAACATCTCTTCTCTCCAAATGGTTATGTGCAATTATTACTAGCTATTTTAATTTCTGTTGGTATTGTTGTGTTCCAACGTTATTGTGATGAAAGCAGATTGTGCTTCATTGTAGCAATGTGATGGTTACCAGTGGCCAAGACCTTGTTGGTTTATCACTCTACTTTTTGTATTCAGCTATGCTCTTCTCTAAAACAAAACAAAATATTCATCTTTTTCTACAAGTTGAATGAATGTTGTTGGGAGACCTGGCCATCCTTTGTTCTGTGACAATCCTACGTGATTGTTGGTGTTTTGAATGGAGAACGAAGAGATGAAACATTTACAAAAGTGATGGTCAAGAACAAAGTCAAAGGTGACACTGCTGGAGGATATCGCATACCCATAGTTTCTTTTAATAAGCACTTTTTTAACTTTATATATTTATAATGCAATGTACATGTACGTATCTCAATGGTAGAACTTGAGACCCACAGTATGTTGGTCTGATGCCTTGCTTGTTCACTGAATGATGCAGAGCAGACTTGTGAGACTGAGTCCTTCAACTTTCAGACTCCGTTACAGTTTTCAACCATAAATGTTTTTTTTTTTTGTCGTCAATCGGATTCTAGTTCAGGACCTGCAGTGTTAGTTAGGTCTTAATTATTGGGGCTGTGTTATGCCCTGGTTTCAGCCATTGTAAAAAACAAAAAATAACAAGTTTGCTGAGAAATATTGTTTGAAAGGCTGTTAATCAAAACGCATTCAACAGTCTATAGAGAAATGGATGTCTTTAAACTAAAAGAAAATAGGTCAGTGAAGGAAAACTGAGCCATTAGCAAGTGTTTTATATTGACGTGCTTTGGCAAATAAATGAAGGAGTTTCCATCTTAAAGGTAACTTGTACTTAGTTGCACAAGCCTTTCAACAAGTGTCGCTCAAACAAAATCAACTGACAATGTTATTTTTACACTTTTCAGTTGACAATGACAATTGTCAAAACGGTCATATGACAAGAATGAATTAGCCTGTGAAAGTTAGAAAGACAGCAACCATCCAAAAAACAATGCAGCAATGCACTAGATAGATGGATGTATTGAAAGGGTTCAGCACTGCTCTGTATTTTACACAAAAAGGTGTCCATGAGTATAAGTGCACTGGTTGTCAATCACTAATGAATCTTGATTACTCAACAACAGTATGGAGTTATGATAAAAAAAGCTTTGTATTTGGTGAGATGTATTAAAGCAAATTACCAGGTAAAGATCCATGGTACAATGTGCAAAGTAGATATTTTATAAACTTGTATCTTAGTTTTCTTTTTTTTTTTTACTTTTTTTGTAAACTGTAGGAGAGTACTATGATTGTCCTCTTGTATCTGGGTTTGCTGCTAAACCTTTTGTGCTGCACCCCCAGTAGCTTTAGAGGTGTGGATGATTTTTAGGTTTAGTACTACAAGATCGAGAGAGACTTAACAGTAAAGCTTCGTTTGCACTCCGTAGTATGACGCTGTTGCTTACCGACCAGCACTTAATCTCTTAATTTGAAAGCTAACGCGTCGCAATGGCTTGCACATTCTTGGTGGCAAGCAACGCTGTCATACTATGAAGTACAAATTGGGGCTTAATGTGTATCAGTTAAAAGTGAAAAGTGCTGTTTAATGCAGATGTTAATACAAGTGTTACAAGTGCTAACGCAGGTGTTAATACAGGTGTTAATGCAGGTGCCTTGAGGCCAAACTGAAGTGGTGCTGGAGAGCTTTGGTTACTGGGAAACCACACTGAATAAAATGGAGTAACTGGTGGTCCTTTTTTTTTCCTGTAAAGACGGGAAGCGTTTTGAAAGCACTACAGACCTTAATGGTGTTGATCCACACCTCTGTGATATGGTGACTGAAGGCTGTAAATGCTTGTCTCTGTTCGACATCAGCTACAAACCCCAGCGACTCAGCAAGAGCCTACGACACAGATGGATGTTACAGTTGTTCAGATTTACCACGTAAATTAATGGACAACAAACTTAACAAAAAAAATAATAAAAAAAATGAACAAGTGGGAAAAAAACAACAAAGAAAAAAAATGTTTTCTTTTTTGGAAATGTGAAAAACATGTTTTCTATAAAGATGTTATATCAAAAACATTGTTTTGTTATTTGTTTTTGTGTGGCTGTGAAAAAGGCCTAATTTCAAAACTATTGGCCCACTATTTTCTGTGTGGGGTGTATATTTGTTATATTCACTGTAGGATGTGCTAAAAAAAAAAAAGGCCTTGGGGACCCACAATTTATTAGAGTTCATCTTGTAATCGGCTTTATGTTTGAACTTGAAGCGTACATTTTGCCCTATGGATGGCGATAGAGGAAGGGCCATGGGGTCACCTAAATCTACTTGGTTCATGGACAAAGATGGACTGACGTATCTACATCTTAAGAGCCCTAGAATCGTAGTAAAAGCAAATTGAGTAATATTTTATCCTACCAAATACTTGCAGGACGAAAAGGCTGCCAAAATAATCGTATACAAACTGTACAACCCTCACTCGACTTGCTCATATCCAGCCTGCCATCAAAGAAGCGTCAATGAATTCCTCACTCTTGACCTATAAACATGAATACAGTCAATTGTATGTAAATGTAAAAACAATGAGGTTCTTGCATAAGCTCCCCCAGGGTTCCTTACCTCACTGGCACAACTGTCACCTTTCCTATGGAAAGAACTAACAATTCTTCCAGAAAATACTTGAAGAAAAGGTGGGATCATGCATAAAACTGCCACTGAAAAATGACAATGGCCCAAAAGATGCACGCAAATCCACAAAATGTCTAGAGGAGAAATGGAGCCCAGATCTTAACCACTTTCATCCTCCCAAATGTTCAACAAGGGAGCAAAACAGGATCAACCGTTTTTGAAATTTGTCATACTATTTAGTATAGAGTGCCATAAGTGATTGTCCAAAATAAATGCTATGGGTGGACTTAAATCAGGCACAAGAGAGCCCACAAACATACAGTTGAAGGAGTTCTGTAGAGAACAGAAATTCCTCCTATAGTCAAAGTAGGAGACTGATACGAGAAACATAACAAGAACATACTGCATCTGCCAAAATGGATAACACCAGCTGTTGAACCTTGGAGTTCATTTCAGCATGAGGAAGCTGTCCACTTTCCACTGTTATTGATTTGATCTGATCATCATTGACGGTCTAGTGATTGAAATGAGGATTAGGTTTCCACAAGTCTATGACAGACTTACATGACGGTTTTCTGTCATTACTTTAGCACTGATAAGAGTATAACCCAAGAGAGAAATAGCAAGAGGGGCCAACTTGCCTTACTTCCCGGTTTCTGCGTTAAGGGGCGGGTACAATATTAGGAGACCGGAAGAATGTTGCAGTCTATTCATTTCCAATGGGAGAATGAACGTGAACACAGCTTATGATCCATTCCTTAACTCCATGGACACTGAACTAAATACTGGACCCGATCATCACAAGACACACAATGTTTACAACATATTCATACTAAAATGGCTTCTTTTAGCGAGACAAATCAGGAGGAAATCCACTTTGTTATCAACCTTTCTTTATCCCAGCAACGAACTCTCGCGAGATTTGATGGAACAGTCCCTGTCCATCTCATAGTCTGCAATTTGACGGACGACACATAGGGGGCTCTGAGAGGAGAAAACCATGCCTACTCTAAGGAGACCATTCGTAGGATTTGTGTACTATTTCGCCTCTAGTGGCGGCAATGAGCTTGGCCCATCTTCATACCTAAACAATCTTTGGTATAACTAGGTCAGCATAGTAGGTCTGTTCTTTAAATAATACTGCCCT
>OOFJ01058968.1:1566-16216 GCA_900323375.1 Benthosema glaciale
ATAAGACGCTAGTTCCACCACGTTGCAGTATTCTTCCACCACACACACGCACACACACACACACACGCACACACGCACGCACGCACGCACGCACGCACGCACGCACGCACGCACACAGTACATGAGGAACACATGTGCATTAAGCCATTCTAAACACAATTATTTACAATGCGTTTGTTTGACCTATCCTGCCTGGTGCAGTAAGCTTATAAAGGATACGAACAAAGCCAATCAGTTTGTGTGCATGCGTGCGTGCTGCCACTGTCATACATTCCAACTAGAAAACGAGTGCCCTTCACCCCAAGTCCTACCTGAAAGCCCCCATATACCCCATGCCCCCCATTAACTGAGTAGAGAAAGAATATAATAATATTGATACAAATTCTAGAAACTGTATGCAAATGATATGGGCCAGTAGCCATGTAGTCAACCCTATAGGGAAGTTTAGGTTACTATTGGGCCAGTAGCAATGTAGTCAGCCCTATAGGGAAGTTTAGGTTACTATTGGTCTGGTCTGCTGTGGGACATGCAGAAAAACATGCTGCACACACCCTGTCTAATTATATGTAAGATTTAAAAAGATCACACCCGTGTGAAGTGAGGGGCGCTCTTATCATTTTACAACATCGATTACAACATAATGTTTGTTTACGCGACGGGTGATAATGTTTATCACACAATAATTGTTAATGGCGTTTTTAAAACAAACATTGTTGAAAAACTATGTTTAAAGTTGTATATAGGAGGGGCTAGTGCCCCTCAAAAAAGAATCACACCCGTGTGAAGTGAGGGCCGCTATTATCATCATACGTCATCATACATCATCATCTCATTCTGGCCAATCACAATTTGCATCCTCATTTTTGTCTTCAATGTTTGTGTTTACACACTTTATTCTTCAATGTTTGTGTTTACACAGATCCTCAAAGCTGGACATAGGAGCTAGGAGACATAGGAGACATATAGCCTCTCAAATATGTAAACTAATCACTTAACTATTCTGAGGGGGCTTAGAGGTAAATGATCTACTATACAAAGTTGAAGTTGTGCAGGTGTGTCTGTGTCCCCAGATTATGGCCAAATTTGAACATGCCTGAAGTAGGGTGACCAGATGTCCCCCTTTGCGTGGGACAGTCCCTCATTTCAAATACTTTTCAAGTGTCCCACAAATTGAGACCCTGTCCCACATTGTGACTGGCAGGCATCAGTGTTCAAATGCTCGAATAGTTAGTCCCCTAATAGTTAGCTTTCTGATGTAAAATTGTCTCTTTTCCTGCTAGATGTGTTTTTAAGTTAAGCAGTGGTGGGCTACTTTGAAGATGGAGAGAGAGGGCCTTCCACACTCACTCCAGAGGGGCCACCTTGCTTGTACTGTCGTATCAAAAATAGCCGATCTAGTGCGGCGCGTTTTGAGTGTGACCGTTGCCCCACTTGTCCCACACATGCAATACTTCTGAACTGTTTGGATCTGGTCACCCTAGCCTGAAGTCACAGCGAACATATCCACATTACCAACATCAGCACAAATTGGCAAATGGTTAAGCAACAGTTAATTTTGTGTGACTTCAGACCAGAGCTCTGAGAGAAAGAGAGAGAGAGGGAGAGACAGACAGACAGACAGAGAGAGAGACAAAGAGAAAGAGATACAAGTAAAAGGAGAGGGAAGTGGAGAGGGAGAGAGACAACTGCAATAAACCCAGGAAAAGCTGTGTACTGAACCCCAACCGCGGCTGAACAACACTTTGTGACGACCAGCTCTCGATTAGCGAAGAGAGAGATGTGAAGAGGGAAGGAGGCAGAGAGCAACAGAGGAGATTGATGGGGAGGATAGAAGGAGAGAGATGAAGAGCCTTTCACCCGTGCAATAATCCGGGCGAAAATAACTTTTACTTGGGTCCCAATTTAAAAAGGTACAGTTGGAGCACCAGTAAAAACATTCAGAGCCTAACAAAAGGTGCACCAGTATGTCAGTAAGTTACATAAAATGGTGAAAGTAGCCTTATAAACACATGGTAGGCCAATCAAAAAACACTGGGGCTTTACATTCATAGCCTTCATAGAATTTGCTTAATATAGGCTAATTCAAATGTCTATGCAGGTACTGTACATGTTTTTAACACAAATAAAAGCATCAACCTATAATATGAATCAGGCATCACCAAATGTGTATGTGCACGACTTGTTGCAGTAATGTTCCCGTTGTGTAAGAAGTCTGTCTGTCCAGCAAACTTCATGGGATCTATCTAAACTAATAATTTCAGTAGTGGGGGATGAAAAGTGAAAGCGCGTTGCATGTTCCGTTCGTGCCTCATAGGCATATTAAAAAATAAATACATATATTGGGACTGAGGTTCTTCTTGAGCCTGCTGAGAGTGTACATACACATGGTGCAAGGTTTCACAGTGATCAGTCCAGTGGTGTCTGAGATGAGCTGCTCAGAGATGGACAGACAGACGCAACCGCATGGCTTCTATATGTGGATCTCTGCCGTCCGATGATGATGATGTCATATTGATGACGATCACTATCAAGGTGTAGGCAAATCTCTCCAAAATGGACGGCCTGCTCCAATCTGCATTTCTAGGTTTGCACTGCAACAGTTTATGAAGTGTGTAATGTCAGACCTATAGCTCAGCTCCTGGTCAGACTACATCATTGTGAATTGTCCTTAGACTGGTATATCCTGAAGTAGTTTCCTGTCACACAGTGGTCCAGGTGCACACAAATGGTAAATGGTAAATTTATTTAGCGCATTACATTCACCCATTCACATACACATTCATACAGCGATTGCGGAAGAAACCATGCAAGGCACAACCAGCACATCGGGAGCAATTTGGGGTTAGGTCACGTGTCTTGCCCAAGGACACTTCGACATGTAGACAGGAGGAGCCGGGATTCGAACCACCGACCCTTTGATCAGGTCTCCTGTTCTGAGTGTCCATATACCTGCGCCTCCACCTTCCTCAATGAACCCATGAAGAGGAGCCACAATGATCTCTACTGCCAAAACACTGAGGAATGAACAGAACCCTTCAGCAAATAAACTGCTCTGTAACCAGCCAGAGACAAAGAGACACACATCATGACACAAAATCTAACAGTAATCAACAGTTCTCCGAGATTTTCGCTCCGGCGGGAGAGTTACACGGGAAAGAACATTCAGAACATTTCCCATCTGGTCAAAACCCTAGATTAGGAGATACGAGCCATTCTTTATGAACCGTAAATAAGGAAGTGAGCGGCAGCGCGCATGTGCGAAACAGCAAGGAGTACGGTGCATAATCCGGTTTGATTAGAAAGGACATGCATGTACACGTCCAAGGCCAAAATTGTGTTAAGAAACACCTGCGTCTCCTCACTGGAGAAAACAACATTTTGCAACCCATTTTTCCACCCAGTGTCAATTATCTATTGTATTCCGGGGGCGCTACACTTCCTCTACCAATTTGGGGGGGGCACTGGGCAGTGGACTGATCTCATGTTTTTCCTTCTATGCATGAGTAGTACAAGCTGCTTCTTTTCACCTGGGGAGGGTTTCCCCGACTGGACGTAGCTGTGGAAGGAACATGTTATTCCGACCAGTTCCCCTCCCATCAGGCGCCCTGGCTAGCCAGGGGGGGGTAGTTTAGAGACCAGGATTACTGCATGTTTTTTGTGAGGGCACCTACCCTAGGGGACACGGGGAGAACATGCAAACTCCACACAGAAAGACCCTTTTGTCAACCCCGCCTCGGGTATGGGCACTGATGACATGGAGGAGAGAACACGCCCCCCCCAGCACTCACAGCGTCCCCAGCGGGATTCAAACCTAGGACGTTCTAGCTGTGAGGCGACTACCGACTGTTCCACCATGCCCCCTAGTTTCAATCTGTTAAATAACCTGAAGAGACACACCAGTGTATCCAGACTTGAAAAAAAAAACATTTCCATGGTCTTCAGCTTTGCTCTCCCAAATTCAATGGGAATTTAATGTTTGTGTTGGACAAAGTTTGTGAACATGAACATACACTAAAAGACGGATATAGAAAAAAGTTTGTTAGAAGGATTTAGAAATGGCGATTTCTAAATATCGCTGAAGGACTAGCCGATGTGTTCATTGTGTTAATACGGTCTTCTTTCTCTCAAATTCGGTCATTAGTGCATATTGCGTATAGCTTTTTTTTCTTTTATAGCTTTATTGCTTTATTGGCCTTATTCAGTTGTTTTTCTACGGATCCCGCCATTTTTCACACTGTTGGCAGTTCTGTGCTGTCATTTTCTACGAAATTCAGCAATAATGGTAGAGGGTTGTGAGAATTGCTCAAGAACTGAATTCAAGCTCACAGGACCTTTCACCTTTAGATTTCCCATTGACTAAATGATTATGATTAGCTCGATCCACTTTTTGCAACGTTAAAAATACCCTTGAAACCATTAGCTGAGGGAGAGAAGCGACAGGTCTGGGAATGCTCATATTATGGACCTTTTTTTATTTAAATTGACATTTTCGTGCAAGGTAGAAGGAAAAATGTGTGCCAATTAGTAAGGCTGTGCGGGTCCAGTCAGGGCCCACATAGATAGGGCCGGGCCTTAATTTACAGGCCTTTTGAGAACTCTAGTTATTGCCGGGCTGCCAGGCGCAGCTGCACTAATACGTTTGGGGCCGGCCCGTCTAGAGTTTGAATGGACAGGTATCAGTCAAAAGGGAGAGGGTGGAGGAAGGACGGGTGGGGGAAGGATCAACATATGGAATGTCAGTTTTTACACAAAACCTCAAAGCAGGACATGGGAGGCTAGCACCGTTCAAAAATAAATGTTTTCATTGGGATATGCGAAGATATGATTTTCATGTTGTTTTTTTCATTTTTTTTTAAAAATTCTTAGCAGTTAAAACAAAGTATTGCTTTAGTATGTGCATGTGAACTGTACAGCCAAAAAGAAATGTGGACATGCAAATGTACATGCACCCGCCCACACACACAGGCCCACAGTAGTATGTGCGCCTAAACACAAACAAACGTGTGCAGGTACAAACATGCACAACACACACACACAAACACAGGTGTCTAAACACAAACACTGACACGTATACACACTCTTGCACCCAGCTCTGTTAAGGGAAAAGGGGAGAGGAAGGAGCATTTTAAAGATAGATTGCAACTTAGCCAAAGGGAGGCTTAGTAATGATTAGATTATGACATTGACTAAAGCTATTTGTTTTTTGCCAAAGAATGGAGGGCATCTAGAGGGAACGAGATACAGCGAGACCAGAAAAATGTTATGAGTCAACAGTTACGGGGGACTGTAAGGATACGGACGAGAATGAGAATTACCTTTGTGCGCGTGTGTATGTGTGTGTGGCACGGAGGGGGTGGAACACACACAAACAGCCATCCTGCTAACCAGATAGATTGAAAGAGAGATGAGAAACAGACAGGGGGCACAGGAGCAGAAATAGGACTACCCCGCATGGGCAGTGCAAATGGAGAGATCAGGAGGACTTGTAGATGTGGGGTTATAGGATGGGACATGCATGGGGGCCAAGTTCAGATAGAGAGAGAGAGGGGAGTCACAGTTCAGATAGAGAGAGAGAGGGGAGTCACAGTTCAGATAGAGAGAGAGGGGAGTCAGTCATCAGACTACAAGTCACAGTTCAGATAGAGAGAGAGGGGAGTCAGTCGTCAGACTACGGGGAAGGGAGCAAACACCGGAATGGAAAGGAGATAACGGCAAATGAATCATATATCATATGAGAAAGAGGAGAAGGGGTGGTAAGAGGATGATGAAAGGAGAGGATGATGAAGGTGGAAAAATACAGCCAAAGCCAGATATAAACAAGGGGATAATGAGGTAGAGAAAGAAAAGATGAAAAGTTGAGCGAATAATAACATCAAAAACCAGTGTGTGGATTCACTCCATTAGCTACAGTATGCTAAGGTGTGAAGGTGTGTGTTTGCCTGCTTGTTTGTTTGCGTGTTTGTGTTGACTCATTTCTTCTGACCCTCCCACCGTATAAAATCTGCGACACTTGCGCACACCCCATTTCCTCAGCTCCTTCATCTGCATATCATTAACTCATGTGCCGTTGTAAAGATCTCATAAATATTCAACTATTTCTGGTGTACAACCAACATGAAAACAGCAAACGCAGCGAACACAGTTTCTCGCAAGGAATTTGGGTTTGTGATGCAAGACTATGAAATAATCACCACGTTAACACAGGTCTACCGATACAATCCATGGACTCCCATTAGTGGAATGGACCTTTGTGGGACATCCATTCACACAGCAGACTCACTCACGGCTTAATATTTCAGTAGTAGGTGACTTTAATTGAATTCATGGCATTAAGAAGCAAGTAACCGAGTGCCGGGATCCAATGTACCAGACGTTATTGAGAGAAATGCTGTACTAGCAAAGAACTGGGGGGTATTGACTAGCTGGCACACAAATAAATTAATTGAACTCTGAGAGTGTAACACTCGTAACAATCAGGATATTGCAGTATAGCAATGGCTTTATAGATCCCTTGCCAAATGCTGTTGCGCCTCGTTGTTGTTTCGGGGGCCCGTAGGCCACAAAGACGACCATTATTCCTCAGGTTCTTTGTTGTGTGGCTGTCGTGCAGCAGCAAAAAACAAGGCAGACAACTTGAGGCTAGTTCACCCTACAAAACTAACCAATCGAGCAATCTACCCCACATTTCTCTCCTTGTCCCACTTCTGCATATCTAATCCCACAACACACATACTGCTTAGAAAACTACACAGATGCAGCTGCACGTGCACGTGCACGCATGCACGCACGCCATATTTCATTCACATGCAACATTATTGGATAGACACTAGTCCCACACGTTGCACACATGCACATAGTAGACAAACTGGTGTCTAGGGGCAAGGATTCATTCCGTAGGCTAAAACGGTGGTGCTCTATCAGTGTAGAACCAGAGTAGCCTTTGGGGAACTCTTCCTCAGACCAGCAGGACACATCTACCTCCAGCTAGGACTCATGAAGCAAGCTGTTGCTGCTATGGAAGTAGGGAGGCGAATAAATGAAGCCAAGCAGCAGAGAAGCCCAAATCTTTCTCAACCATCTAACACACTATATACTATATACGCACAGTACTGAGGTCCATTAACGGTGGGATGAATTCATCTTTCCTTGCGTCTCTATTCGATTACATGATGACACAGTAGGTGAGGTTAAAGGAAGAGTTCACCCAAAAAAGAAAATTCTGAGCAGATAAGACAGAATATTCATATTTTGGGTGAAATATTCCTTTAATGTCAGAGGCGAGGTTTTTCTTCAGCATGCTGTCAGAACAGTAGACACTAGGCCTCATGACTCAGTCTCGGTTTCACTCAAGTGGACTTGTAGGACACTTAAGAATCAGAGAGGAATTAATGAGAAAAAGGTCACAAGCTACGTTTGCACCACCGTGAGGGCATGGCACTGACGGGTTGCCTTTTGTTGCAATGAAAACTGGCCCTAATGGCTTCTGGCTCGCTGGCAGAAAGGCTGATTAAAAAGCATTGTCCCTTGCATGGGGAAACGCTGTGCATCCAATTAAAAGCGGACAACAAACGGTTCTGGTCATAATGCGGTGCCACTCAACATGCCACCCGAATGGTCAGTTCAATGAGACAGCACTGCCCCTTACATCCTTAATTAGCATTTTGCTGTGCAAGATTCAGCCCTTTAGATCAAATTGAGCATAATAAAAAGAGACAAGATATTTGTAATTCACATGTAAAAAATTTATTTCGGAAGAAGCAAGCATTGCATTCACATAATTCTTATCAGGCTAACAACAAACACAACAGAAAGATCCATCATTTATGTTGGACAACAATAAACCACAAGTACTGTAAGGCCTTAATGGAGGCTTGACCAAGTTGACTCACTACAATTGCCAGAGTGCATTGCGTGCCCTCCCACCAGGGGGCAATACTCCTGCTGTTCCAAATGCGAGTGAGCAAGGAAGAGAAAAGCTGTTTGATTACAGTGCAATAAAGTAAATCTCTCTCTCGCTCTCCCACCCTAGCGCACGTTTGCTGTCAATTGACAGTTGAAAAATGAGACTCACCTTGAAACGAAAAGGGATTCAATTCAATCTATGTGGCTATACTGCAAGTGAGTGTGCGTACACTTAGACATACACAGACACACACTGACAGACACATAAGGCCTCAGTCATGTTGTTTTGCTCTATGATTCATGGACATATTAAACATGCAACAGCCCCCCAACTGCTCAGCTGGAGCCATAGTGTGTCAAAACAGATTGAAGAGACTGCACCCTGTCAAGATACTCCCTGTTGTTTACAGGTTGTTGAGCACGTATGCGTGTGAGACACAGACAGTGGCAGATGCATAGGCCTGTGTAGAATAGGGTATTGATTGCTGGCAGACGATGTGTACAAGCTTTCCTGAACTCCCCCAAATATCTCTCTCTCTCTGTCTCTCATGACAGTGTAATGCACCCTTTGGTAATTTGGGCTAAATGTGGCAGGGTCATGTTTAGCGTCATTAAGTTCATTTAACAGTATGAACCAACTAAGACGAGCAAGAGAACTAGTGTATATGATGACGGCATGATGCTGCTTTATGTGATGTTGCAGTGTAGTGCTGCTGAATGTGCTGATCTTATATTAATAGCTTTTTGGTTTCTCTCTCTCTCTCTCTCTCTCTCTCTCTCTCTCTCTCTCACATGTTCTCTCTCTCACTCAATCATTTCATAAACCCTTACTAGAAGAATCAGAATCAGAAGCCTTTATTGCCACGACGATGATGTAAACATGTTAGGAATTTGGTTTGGTGGACAGCAGAGTGCACTTACAACATTAGGACAAATAAAAACAGGACAAGAAAGTGCAAAAACAACATAGTGCAATGAATAATGAATAAATATACACTGCAGAGAGTCCAAGTGTTCAGGTCCATCTCACTCTGAGTGGGGATGGAGGGAGGATAGTAGGACACACAAGCAGCATTGTAGAGGAGCCCGATAGCAGTGGCACCCGCTTCGACCGCTATCAAGCCATTATTCCCAGTAGGTTACTTATCAAGACGATCTTTTCGAGCAGTCCCATGTAGTCTGGGAACATGCCCGGCACGATTGGCATTGATAAGACGAAAACCCTGAAATCGTCTGACAGAAAACAACATGTGTTGCGACGTGCTTGCGGTTAGGGTTAGGTTTGAGGGTTTGGGCTAGGGATAGTAGGCGACAGGCGACAGAACCGATCGGCTTGATAAGTAACCTACTGGGAATAATCGCTTGATTTTCGGTAGAATCAGCTGGCAGTGGGGGAAAAACGGTTTGAGTGTCGGGCCTTCCAGTCTTTAGAGAACGCAACCTATAGTTGAAATGCAAGTCTGTTTGAAGACGTATAGGCAAATAAACAGTAACATAATTGCATCTCTTCGTCTGACACATTCTTTAGCAGACTTTTGACTGGATGCATTAATTAACTAAATTCATTCCCTAACCTCTAACTCTCAACTTGGAGTTATATTTGTAGAAGTCTATATTTTAGAAGTAAATATGCCTCATCACAAATAGGGCAAATAATCATACAAAGCTTGTAATTTTTGAAAATCTACTAAATGTATTTCTGTGACAAACCTGTGTGTAAATGTAAATGATTATTCATTTGTTTCAATGGAGCTCATGAAAACAATTACATAAAACCTGGGATTATGGGCTGTGAGCTAGATGAAAAAGAAGTAGGATAATACTCTATTGGGTACAATTGGCATAGCAAATTTCTGACGCTTTGTGAACAATAAATCATATTTTTGGCCAGCGTATTCCTTGCAGGCTCAACGCTACTTTTTCTTTTCAATTCTAGAACACTTCTTATTCATCAAAAGATTACAACGTATCATTTGTCAGAGTTGCCTTTATTTAGAAATACGCTGACCATATGAAATGCTCATAATTGTCTGAAATGAGTTGTCAGTTTCACATCAGTCGGTGAAGGAGCACTTCCACCACTCTCCCACGCACGCACGCACGCACGCACGCACGCACGCACGCACTCTTTTAACCCTATCATTTAGCTCTCAACCAGTGGTCCTTGAGGGGTTGTAGGTGGTCCCCGGGTTAAATGATGGTAACCAAATGGACCCTTATTGATGTTTAACTCTTGAGAGCGTAAAATCAAACCAAATCATTTCACATTTCATCAGTTAATTTACAAGAAGTCTACATAATTAGAGAATTTAGAATAATTGTTATTTTGGATCAATGTGTGCCTGTTACCTCAAATCTACAGTATGTTACCACATCAATGCAACATGGAATTGTGGACAACATCTTGACAACAACATAATGTTTTGGGTCTGAGATGCTAAATGTCATCAAATGGTGTTCCGTGGCTCAACTGCAGAAGAAATGCTGGACCTTGATATGAAAAGGGTTGAAAACCACTGAAAAACCACTTTATACACCACTTTATACAGTTCACATTTTAATTATGTACATCCATGCCAGTACTATACAACACCTTACTTAACCCCATACTTAACCCCTCTACTATACCTATTGTGGTGATCTGCCGTGATCGCAGTAGCCGCCTGGACAGATTGTGGCTATAGGGTGGTGAGTGATTATACGGTGAGCTTTGACTACTATACGCACCGAAACACAAAATTACGACAAAAGCAGCCGCACGCACGCAGCACGCACACGCACGCACGCACGTACGCACGCACACAGTTATACTCTCTCCCAGAGAAAAATGTCATCACCAACAAAGTGTCTTGGCACATATTTCTCATCCGCTTTGAGAGATGCTGTCTGCCTCTCACAAAAATATTTCACACACACACACGCACGCACGCACGCACGCACGCACGCACGCACACACACACGTCGTGCCATGTTGCCTCACACCAGGTCACGACCCACAGAGTCCCCCACAAGACAGTGGCTAGTACCAGGGTTTCCATGGTAACTGAGCACCAACAGTCTGAGGGTCTGAGCTGCCAATCATTTGTGACCCTGTTGTCCACTGGCAGCCTAATGGGGTCATTACCAAGCCATGCTAACGACCTGCCTCACACACACACTCATACACGCAGACACACTCGCTCCGAGGCAATAAACCAACCACTGAGCCACCCTGTCAGACACATATAACATAAATAGCAGCCATACATCACTGACTGACAGCTTTAGTCCACTGAGCTTTGCAAAAAAAGCACTTTAGAACATTAGCCAAAGCTCACAACGAGGCGCATTGTGAGCTTGTACTGTAGATTGGCTATTTAACAACCTCACAACGGCGCAGCGTTAACTTGTGAGCTTGTAGAAAGGGAGATTTGAAGTAGATGGAAAAAAGCAGTCCAAGTATATACAGAGCCAACTCAGGTCCAGCTTACCAATTCCAGAGGGTCTATTACTGTATGCTGCCTGAGTTTTGTTTACCAATAAATGTGATGACTGCTGATGACTGCTGAGTATGTGATGTGATGAACCATGTTACTGTTGTTATGGCTCACCCATGGTGCAGGACTAGCTCAGTGTGCGACCCCAGCCTGGCACCATCATCTTTGGTCTGCAGCTAAACTAACTCTGTTTAATGTTTGATTATTTTGGATTCTGATTTTGATTACCGGTATACTAATATGCAGGCCCAGCAGCTGTTCCGCAGTAACCCACGGCCTCTTGTGGGTTAATTAGTATTGCTTTCATTCAGCAGGCCTGATCATTTAGCCCTAGGAGTGTATGAATGAATAAGGCTCTAGAATTTGACAATGGTGCCTGCCTACACCAAAAGGACTTGTAAACTGACAGGTAAACCAAAACATCAACATTCACTGCAGACCTGTAATAATACTACTGTGGTCTTTGAGCTAGCAGAACAAGCGAGAGCTGCGGTTTGATATGATAAGGTGGTTATTTGAAGCTATCACTTAAAAGGTTTTCTTTCTTCTTCTTTTGGTCAGAACTAAGTCTCTAGGGGTTTTTTTTACCCAAAGACGTGAACTAGGTCACAATTTATTTCTGCAATATTGAGAAACCGGGAGCGCTTTATCCTTGACACTGTGCGGTAAGAATCAGTGATGATGCCCCGCTGAAATTATATTGCTCGAAAGGAGACGCACACCTAATACATTATTAGTATGCCAGCAACCAGCCCAGCCTCAGACATGCACACACGTTGCACAAATGCACGTACACATGGATGAAAGCACACACTCATGCACACACGCGTGCACACGCACAGTTATATGTGAGCAGTTGAGACGAATAACAGTCTAAGTCCATAATATCTGACCCTCCCCGAAAAGGCCTAACTGTCCGGACCCCATATCAATCATTTATACGTTATGGATCAATAGTGTGGACTTAAGACTGTTATTCGTCTCAACTGCTCATAATGGAAAGATTTACAGAGCAACAATTTTGAGATCTTTCTGTCGCCATTCTGTCCAAAGCCATTATACTGCTCATGTTGCACTGAAAGTGAACACTATTGAGGAAATTAGTGATATGTCAAGAGTTATTCATTTGAGAGAACTCACATGACAACTGTGGAATGTTTGTGAGATTTGCATCTCGGCTTGAAAGCAATGTTTGCTTACAGTAGTTATGCCTAGCACTGCCCTAATACAGTAGCAGCAGCTCTTTATCGGACCTAATCAATCAACTATTGATGACTATCATGTGACTCTTTTGTGTCTTGCAACAGGTCAGAGCTGTAGCTTTTGGGAGATAGCCTAAAGTATATAAGCTCTACAGATTTGTTGTGAGCCAGACTAGGTTTCCATTGCATTGACAGGTCATCTTGTAAGTTTTGACTCCTTACTCAAGTAAAATCTCTCATATTTTGACATCTGAATTCTTGTCATTGTGTATCTATGTTTCTGAGCATCCACTACAGATTTCTGCATTGACAACACATTACTACCCTGTGCTTATGCAACTCTTTTTCTAGAACAGGGCAGAGACAATGCATTTTATTACAATCAGATGTTGAACAAACCACACACGCACGCACGCACGCACGCACGCACGCACGCACACACGCACACACACACACACACACACACACACACACACACACAGCCACTTTGCCAGCTGTTCACTTCATTGGATGATGTGACATCTCATCCCCTTCTTTGTCTCAGCACAATGTTGCCTCTGATTAAGTAGGGTTCTGAGGACCCTCATTGGATCATGTGCTTTTTTTGTTGTACAGAGAATTGAGATAGATTTCCCAGTGCACACTGTGGCACTGTTAAAATATTCTGCCAATGTGTGAGAGCTGTTTTTAATTCCGATGAATATGCACACAGGCACTGTGCTTCGTCAGTTAACTTCGTGAAAAATGATCTCCTGTCATCAGTGGCAGAAGTGCTCCTAGTTTGAAGTTAATGTGTAATATAATCTTAGTATTTTACACAGAATATTATTGTTTTTAAGACTTACACCGTATACACTATTTTGAAGACCTATTGTTTTTAAAATAGATGAGATTAAGAGTATAAACATCACCAGATATTGGTTGCTTCCTGACCCTCTTAAAATGGAGGACTGGGCAGTTATAGTAAATGTCACCTGTGTAATGGAAAAAATGCTTTTTCACTTTGCCTACAAATGGAAAGATTTACAAAATGATGGTCAAAACTGGGTCACGAATGAGAGACAAACAAGGTTTGTCTTTAGAGAAACTATATATTAAGGTCTTTGGGTTTTGGTTGTTTCATCATTCTCTTTGTTGTTTCCTTCATTAGTACATGATAACACAGCGATAGGGTTGGTGGAAAGCCATTGAGTCTCTTTATTAAAAAAGTAGAATATCTCCTGCGTCATTAGGGCATCCTATTGTTTACTGTGTCCCTGGTCTCAGAATGTACATAGCTCCTTTTTTGTTTTGTCTGTTTGTTTGTCTTGTTTTTCTTTTTTGTCTGTAGAGAATACACCCCCCCCCAAAAATAATAATAATACAAATAAATGGTTTTATTTATTGATTTATTTTTTAAAGGGTTACAATTTTTAAGATGTTCATCCATTACCAAGGTTTTTGTAAAGTGTATCTTAAGAAGAAAAGTAGAAGCCCATGTTGCACTCTGGTGCAATCAGCAGTAGATATAGTCGTATTGATTTGGTCAGTGGGTGCATTGGCTTGCGCTCAGAGCTTTTATAAGGTGCTTTATCTGCCTAATGTTAGGGCTATACTCAAAATCTTCTGTCGACCTCTCTTTCTCCCTATAATCCCCTCTCTTTCTATGTCTTTCTGCTGCAGACTGAACGTGAAAGGAGCAGAGAATATATCCAACTCATCTGCCCTGGGCCATTGGTGACAGTGATGTCCAATCAAAAGTCGTTAAACCAAGGAGGATGGACTTTTATGGAAGGACATTGGGACATTATGGCCAATGAAGCAATGGAGCTCGTACCATTTCTTCTTTATTGGCAATTGAATTCCCATCTCCCACTATCACATGCAAACTAACCGACGCTGACAGACACTGGATAAACAAAGGCTGAGTGATAAGGTCTCCCGGCTCTACTGGAAATAAACCTGCTGACGTTATCTGATGTCACTCAGTGGCCATTTCAGCCCCTCGGGGGGCTGAGCCAATCGGCTGAGGACTATGGGCAGGAGGGTGGCCGACCACACTAATCCGGTGCCTGCCCTCGGGCTGCCCCT
>OOFJ01058976.1:0-11187 GCA_900323375.1 Benthosema glaciale
GGTTCAGGGTCTTGCTCAAGGACACTTTAGTGTAAAGGTCCGTGCTCACTGCTGCATTTTTGGATATCGGAGCAAATTTCGTTTTTTTCCACCATTTTTCAAAAAAATGCACCAGTCTACAAGGGCCTAATCCGAAAAACGCAGCAGTGTGTGTAAGCTCCTTAACACAGGGGAAGCCCGGGATCAAACCCAGGAACATTCTGACTTCCAAGCGGGCCGCTCTACCCCCTGAGTCTCTGCCACCCTAAAACTAATTAACTCATTCCGTGGGAACCGCTGTTGGTGTTTTAACTATTGTTATGCTTTAGCTATTGAAAAATAGCAGAACTACAAGCTCATAGCTCTCTGTGGAACTCCCTCCCCATGCACCTGAGAGCACAGACTCTTTTAAGAATGGACTTAAGAAGGCATTTCCATAATTATGTTTTAACTAGTCTTTTAGCTTTGCCATTTTGGGTCCCATGAGTTTTACTGATGTTTCATTATGTTTTTTTAATCTCTGTAGCACTTTGAGATTCGCAAGAATGTAAAGCGCTTTATAAATAAAATGCATTATTATTATTATTATAGCACACCACCGAGTGGCGCGCTACGAGCTTGTAGATCTGCTATTTTAGAAAGATCGTGAAAATGTAGCGCAAATCTTTGAATATATTCTTTCAGAATGAAAGTTTCTAACTCAAATCTTTGCTTCTGGAACAACATATTTTCAGAAGAGGGTCGGTGGCCAATTACATATATTTTTTGTGGTCCTTGACATGAAAATGTTTGAGAATGACTGACATAGAAACAGGTTTTTCAGGAAACTGTCAGGCATTTTGTAGAATCGTCCTCAGGTCTAAATGGGTTAATAAGCTTCCAAACCCTGATCATTCTAGTTTAAAGCTAGTTCTACAGTACCTACCTAGGTTTTTACACCCCGTCTCTTCAAAGAACGACTAATCTAATGTTCACAGTAATTTAATGACAGTGATTTCATAAGCACCGACATAACCTCTAAGTGCATTACATTAGTTTTTTTTTTTTTTTTAGTTTTGTAAATGTGCAGCATATGTCCCTACTGACTAGTGCGCTGGTGAGGGGTGTAATTAAAAACTTAACGCTGTGTGCCACCACTGCAGCACCTTTTGCTGCAGTATCATTTGTAATGATAATGAAGCCGTGCGTACCTCCCATGAAGACACGGCCCTGACATGCATTCATCAATGTTGCTCTCGCAGCTGAAGCCCTCAAAGCCACTGGGACACGAGCAGTGGTATCGACCGGGGCCATCAATACACCTCCCGCCGTTTTGACATGGGCTTGAGAGACACTCGTCAATGTTCAGTTCACACCAGTTCCCTGTGAATTTAGAGTAGACATGCATTTTTAACTAAACATTTGGATTTTATGGGTCTCACGGTATATATCTGTGGGTGGATGTGAATAAAAGGCCTATGAGTATACTGAATATCGTCACTGTCGGACAGAAAACTACATAAATTAAACTTCTCATGATTTATTTTGTAAATGAAAGCCCTGCTGCTTGTCATCATTACTAGTGTCACACAAAAGTAGCAAACCGATCTTGAACTGTGACACGTTGCTTGAGATCTACCACAGTTTTGGAAATGCAATGTTTCCACCTGACAGTGATGATGTGTTACTTAGTGTCTAAGGCAATTACAATTTAGGCATTAAGCAGACACTTGTCCAGGGCCACTTACAAAGTCCAAGCTCAGACTAAGAGCCATGAACCCCAGTCAATCAACAACAGTGTTAAGTGGTTCAGTGATTCAACAATTTAAGCCCTACAACACTACACAATACCCCGTTATAGGAGGAATAGCCTCACAATGCATCACACGGCAAATCATTGTGAGCTTGTCGATCGGTCATTTTCTCTACAGATCATTTTGCACATTTTCAGCTATAGAGGGTATGTGTGTGACATCGTCATCATACCCAGACGTTATGTGGGAACGCCTGCAAAAAACAGCTTTCTGGCCTTGACAGCCCATACAGTACATCCAAACAGAAAAGTCCCAGCTGATTGCATTAAACGACATTAAACAATGTTAAACTCACTTTGCCACTCGATTTGCCATTCACTTTATGCATGAGCATACCCTCTATAATGATACGCCCAAAACATTGATGCCAGATTGAAAATGCTTTAAGAGCAAAGAAAGTAAGTACCATCCATATGCTACAAAGTACAGTAACTACAAAGTAGGATAGCAGGTAAACATCAGACCTAGATACCCAAATAACATATTGTACCATCTAAATAATATATTTGGCATATCATATGTGGGCAAGCAAACAGCATACATTAATCTAAATAACACCATACAGTACATAGCACTGTTACAGACTAGGACATGATAGTGGTGTCATTATAGGCAAGGCATATACAGTACAGATGGTAGTTTAATATTTACAAGTTATCTACCATTTATTTTGACTGCGGGAAACTATGGCAGATTACACTACACACAACTACATTTTTTCACAGACAAAACTGTGTAACCAGTACAGTACTGTATGGTATACCTATACAGTACTGTATGGTCGGCCAGCATGTCCATTTGGCGTCACTTCTTCCTCTCAGTTCTGAGGGCTTGGTATACACTATATACAGTATATATATATTTTTTTAAATAACTTTATAGTAGTCACTTATTCTGAACACCTTTCCTCCCAATTAAGTCATTATTCAAATTCCTTAATTTCCCGTACTCACAGTACTAGTAGCCTACAGGTATGTGTCGTCTACTGCTGTTGTATCCATACAGTCTCACCTCTCAGGGAAGAGATGGGCGCTGATACGGTAAGCACTGTCCTAGCCCTATAGGAGTCACTGGTGCAGTTGACTTATGAGTGACTGTGCGTGTTTGTATTTCTTCGCTTTGATTTGTCAACCCAGCTCAAGGCAAGCCGTCGCAGAGGCAACGAGCAGAATAATTCCTGTGAACACCACTAAGGGAACGCCTGCATGTTGGTCATCATTCAAATGAATGTCACTGAAAGATATGTGCCGCAGCTGAACGTGGTGTCACCTCTTTACATTGGTAACATTCTACCCTCAGGATAAGAACACATCCCTGGTGGCGACGCAATATTTGTGATGATGTCCACAGGCTGTAAATTTCTCTGGTTCTTTAGGGCAGTGGTAGGGCAGTGGACAAGGCCCAAAGGACAGATTAAATGTGAAAATATCCGATCTACAAGCACACAAACATCCATTTCATTTAGCCATTTTCACTACTGCTTTATTATTTTCTATTCATGGATTTTTAAAATGTAAAAAAGTTAAAATGATCTTTTGAAAATAAAAATATAAAAAAATATAATAATAATAATAATAATAATAATAATAATAATAATAATAATAATAATAATAATAATAATAATAATAATAAAAGTAAAAAAGTTTGACTTTTACTTGAGTTGTGACCCATACAAATTGGTCCGTGACCCCACAAATGGGTCCCCGAAACAGTGCTCTAGGGGGTTAATTTCAAGTTAAAATAACCCCAGTCCATGAAAGGGGAAATGGGAAACATTTTGACAATACAGTAGCAGGCCCCATGCCCTGCATGCTCCAGAGAGTGTTCAGTGAAGTGTGACTTTGAACAAAGTGGAAGGTGTGTCATATTGATGTCCTAGGCTGCGAGGCATGGGGTCAGACCTCACCACCGTGACTGGAAAGACTTTAGACCAGGTTCTGCGAGAGCATGACCCTCGAACCCCAAATTCCATTGCGCCAAATTGAATCGACTGAAAAGGGAACAATAAAGCACATCGCCCAGGGAACAAGTAGCAATTGTAGTTTGTTGTACCAATTTGTCAAACTCTATTCAGACTTTAGAGAAGATTGCTACAAGTTTAACAGGACAGAACATCTCAGAAGAGTTTCAAGCGCTGTGATAGAAATAAATCAGTCCACTTGCAGTAAACTGATTAAAACGGAAGCAGATATTGATTGCTGTCTTGTTTGTCTACTACGACTACTGATCAAGGACAAAAGTGATCAAAATAAAGTCACTAACATTGTCCTGAAGTCGGATGGTTAATGGACTGTGGCCAATTCAAGTGACTACCAGCAACTCCGATGAGTGATCGATCTTCATATAAACGTTTCATCATTGGGCTGGGACAGATGTAAAGAGAAAGACTCTGCTGAATATAATGTAGAACTGCAAGCAAACAATTAAATCCTCTATAGTCTAGTCACTGTGCAAATGGAAATTATGCGAATGGCAGTATTTGGAAACCGTCAAAGACAAATCCTGTATAGTGCTTAGTGTATCCTATAGATTATGGTTTGATTTAAATATGTAAATTTGTTTCTGCTGAACATCAGAAGCTTGTGTAACAGCAGCATGACCTTGAATTTAAATGAGAAAGCTGCACATATCGGTGGCAAACCGTCACATTCTAGTAAAGAAACCTACAGCACGTTTAAGACGTCAGTCATGCTGGAAAGAGAGGCACGGAAACTAAATTAGAAACTTTTACTTGCAAGCGTTAAATGGACCTTGCCCCACATTACCACAACACAGCCTTGGAATGGAAGAGCAGACTGTGAAGAACGTCATCTGGAGGTGTGAAGACCACATGAAGCACAACATGAAGAATAACATCTACAAATGTCTTCTAAATCCTATGCTACAAAATGTATTCTGAATCCTATAACAGTTTTCAGAAGAAAACGTATGTTTCTATATCAGTGGTGCTCAAACCTTTTCATGTCAAGGTCCCCCAGAATTATCTGTATTTGTCCGCAGACCCCATCTGAAACTATGTTGTTCCAGGGACCTCCCATGCAGAAGAAAAGATATGAGTGAAAAATGTTTGCTGTGAAAGAAGACTAGACCTGTACGTGCCCGTCGGCCATCGGCCTACTTGGGAACGATGCAAATTGGGAACCTAATAATACCTGTTGTCACCTGCTTTAACTATCTGTCTCCCTTGTGTGCCCATATATATAGATCTCTGTATCTGTTTGTCTGTCTGCCTGTGCCTGAAGAGTACAAACTGAGCAAAGTGGACTGGTTAAGTAATCAATTGGCAGGTGTGGGGTTGCCATGGCAATCTATTGGCTGAGGCAGAGGCTGGAAATTGCACAGGTGAGGAGACTTTGGCTGATTAGGCCCACTGACCAGAGCCTTTTGTGGTGTTTCTGGACAACGGTGTGTCCCACAGACTCGAGGCTGGGCACTGCACTGCCTGCGGGGGTGTGGAATGCGTGTGTCAAATTCCGCGCATTACAATCGTACACGAACGCACGCACGCACGCACGCACGCACGCAGAGAGACGTGGCACATTTATAGTTCCATAAAAATAAAAATAAAGATTTGCACACCTTTTCACGATTGAACAATAAAATAGCAGATCCACAAGCTCGTAACACGGCACTCTGTGCCGCTCTGTGATGCATTGTGAGCTTGTAGATTTTCAAATGGCCGAAATTTATAATCTAATCTAAAAAGTAATTTGTAACTAAAGTTTTCAAATAAATGTAGCGGTGTAACAGTACAACATGTGGATCCGAGATGTAGTGGAAGTATTGGAAATTTGATCTACTCGAGTAAAGTACAAATACCTCAAATTGTACTTAAGTGCAGTACATGTCCTTAGTTACTTTCCACCACTGTCACTATCCAACAATGTGCTGACGGGAGCATGCGCGACAATGTGCTGATTTCACTGTAGCATCACTCAAGGGAACATTATTCGTAAATGATGGGTGAAGAAGAGAAAACAGAAGGTGACGAATAGTGTGCTTAAAGCGTGATTTATATAAACAAGAGCATCCATTCATCTTGTCATAGTAATGACCTCTGGGCTCAGCACGGAACATGTCTCCTATATGTACAGTTAAATAATGTATCATTGTGATTGTAAAGCGTCTTAAATAAAAACGTGCTCAGAGCCAAAGACTGCATGCAGCTGATCAGTACAACAACGTTCCATACAGTGTAAAAAGGATACTTCTAACTAAAGGCTGTGGTTCATACAGCATCCAACATACAGCATAGAAGTGATGATGCATCACAGTTATTATATTGTTATAATTATTATTATAGAAAATGTATTTCTTTTATATTGACTAAGTGATCATTCTCAAGTTCCGCCATGCTAAACCCACAAAAGAAAGAGACAGAGATGTTCGGTTCTAATGTTAAGCTACTGTGGTACTTATGCAGATAAGGCTTATGCAAAGGTTAAAATGTAACATGAGATGGAATGTTACATAGATCCATGCCAGGTCATTTGTAGACCTGGCATAATGTGTGAAGTTTTAATGTACAGATTATTCACATATTTTTGAGTGGTACCTCCGCTCCATTATGTGTATCCCTGTACGTGTCCGAGCACGGAAAGCTGCAACACGGTAACAGTTGCAGCGGTAACCCTTGGGCGTGTTCCTGCGGGGTCCCCCTGCCACGGTAACTCTGTCAGTTCTCTGACCCCTTGGGCGTGTTCCTGCGGGGTCCCCCTGCCACGGTAACTCTGTCATTTCTCAGACCCCTTGGGCGCGTTCCTGGGGGTCCCCTCCACACGGTAACTGACATTTCTCGAAGATTTTTTTCCAAAAAATAATGAAAGTACAGTACAGACCACAGTACACCACAATACAGTTCAGAGCACAGTACAGTAACTATAACAATAAACGTTCAGTTGACACAAGTGTGATTTTTAATATTATTAGACTTAGACTGATTAGGTTATTGGTTTAGCTATGATCCTAGATTACTATTTCTATGCATTTGATGCATTACCTCAGGTTAACCTTGCTTACTCCGCTTACTTAAGTCTCTCTGGATTAAGAGCGTCTGTTGAATGCCTAAATTGAAATATTTAAATCTTACATTATTTGGAAAGAAGTAGGTCAGGAGTGGCTTATTGTCGTTTCAGCCGGTAACACGCACATTGTAACACGTTACAATGCGCTAGATCCCTGGGAGATGGATTGCTGAGGTGAGGCGCCACACCTACCATCAGCTCCCAGTACTTCCCGCGCGACTTGCTGCACCAAGCCGTCCTATTCATTCGCTGAGTTGTCAGTGCCCGGGATCGAACCCATGAACTTGTGGTCCAAACGCGAGAGCTCTACCGACTAAGCTACCCGGACACGATTATTTGGAAAAGGAGGGAAAAATGAAAGCTGTGACAGAAATGAAAGGCCTGTCAGCCGCTGTCCTCAGCTACCTCTCATAACAGAAACATTAGGTTTCTCATTTTTTACTTTGTTTACAAAGCGTATACATAAAACGTGAAAAACACAATAAATATATTCAGCAGACAGGGGAAAAAAAGGTTAAAATAAAAACATAATGGATGCTTTAAGGGATTGTGAATTCCACCCAGTTGGCATGCCAACTACAGCATCAAACAAAAATAGCTCTTCCGATTTATCAAAGCTCCTTTTTGAAAATTGTGTACTAAACCGACTCACTGAACCACAACACGTAAACTTGGACACTGGAAATTGAGACGGGGAGAACATCACACAAATGAGAATAATTGGCCATAGCACAAGACTAATTCAGAGGCGGCATCAGCATTATGGGTCAAAATTAATTTTGGCAGCCCATATGAAAAGGACCGCTGGTGTGCTTGATGTATTAAATGAGCAATATGCGAATATATTTGATAAGAGGATAAAAAGTGACGTGAGATACCGCCTTACAGCGATAGAACAGATGACACATCATAGTGGCAAAATGGCAAAATGGAAAAATAAAATCAAATAAATTTCAATCCATTTCAATCAGTTTGCGGAATTATTATGTGGCGCCCTTCAGACAGCCAATTTACCACCACGGGCGACAGTGTTATCGAGAGGTTTCATACGGCACTTCATTTTGTTTTCCTCCTTCAAAAGTTGCAATGTTGTAACATGTGTTACTAGAGCAAATATTTTGTATGAGTTCTAGCTGGTTTGAGCCAATCCAAAATATATCCTCTGGCCCGTGGCTCTCAGGGGGAAGTCTGTTTCCTCAGATGAGCTTAGAGCAACGGAAAAAGTAATGACTTGTACTGTGCCGTGCGTGGGCCTAATAATAAAAGCTGCTTCTATGGGAATTGGGCCATGCGTGTCGGGCTCTGCTCTCCAGAGTAGCAATACCTCAGAGATTTCCTTCCTTTTTCAACTGGGGAAAGGATAAATTGATGATACAGTGTGGAAGACAAATGAAATTAATCTTCCCTGTACCTGACAGGAATTGGGATTAGATAGTGTGTGCGCGCAGTCACATGCACGCGTGCACACACATACAGTACACACACACACACACACGCACGCACAAACACACACACACACACACACACACACACACACACGCACACACGCACACACCAACACACATGTGTGCACACACACACACTCACTGGAAAAGCTCAATATCCCGTCCGGGTGAAAAACAAGACAAATGGATTGAAGTAAAACAACAATGGTCTGCAGAGACTAAAGACCCCGATGAAATAAGGGCGACTAAGAGACACTGAGAAGTTTTCATCAGATAAAGCAGGTGACATGGATTTATCTCTCGTTAGTGTTCCTAAAAAGCCGGCATGGATCTCGCAGGAGGAGGAGGAGGCGGAGGGGGTTGGGCTAATTAAAAGCAAACTATTGTGATGCAGTTTCTATTCTTAAGCTGGATCCGGGGTGGGAGAGTAATGTCAATAGCATGAGACCAGCGGGCATGATAAGCTTTTGGGGGGGCGCCTCTCATATTGATCTTTATGTCACCTAGGGGTAAAGAAAAGCATCCATACCAGAGTATCCAGGGCGACAGACACACTGGAAGCCCCCGGGCTCATTGATACAGACGCCTCCGTGCAGGCAAGGTGAAACCTCACACTCATTCACATCCAGGTCACAGCGCGCTCCGAAGTATCCGGGCGGGCAAACGCAGCGGAACCTGAAGAAATGAAGACGACAAGACATTCGCACTCCATCATGAAGAAATCAAATGAAAAAAGAAATGCACCCATGTGTCGTTGTTACCCGTCACCGGGCAGAAACCTTGTCGGGACTCATTATTTTGGTCGCGGACGTGGGTCCCTTTATATTTTGTTTCCTACATTTTTTATTTTTTTATTGAGCAGCCACAATTGCTGTAATAGATTAATTAAATGTTTGTGAATATCACAAAGTTAGGAAAATAGCAACATATTGGTAATATTATTATTCAACATGTGAACGTAATTAGTTATATTACTAGTTTCTGGAAAAGGGTCATAATATTACTTCAAGTAAGAAGTTGCTTTAGTTACTTTAACTTTACAACACTCAAATTAACGCCTTTTGTGTGTCACAAAAGTAGCGAACATAGCCTACCCACAAGCTCACTAAGTGCAATGTGGATGTGAAAGTGGTTGAATGTGTCTGTGGGTTTTAGAAATGTCGACTCAATGAGAATTATTAAACGCAGCTTGTGATTAAATCATAAACTACGTTGATTGCATCCACATGGAACACCAGGTTCCTCAAGGTGTTACTTTTCACCCGGCGACGGCTAGACCAGATCGTTATTTTTACTCGTCTACCTTTAAAAATAGTCAACCATTCCCTGCGAGGAATAATCTCAGAGGTGACATGCAGAGATGAATAATCACGGTCATCTGGGGCAACTTGCCTAAAGGCCTGAAATCATAATTAAAGTAAGGTTATAATACCTAAACTATAAGTGGTGAGTTTGGAGAAGTTTTTTTTTATATACTCATCAAGATGACTGACCCGAGCTTCGATTCCAAATGTTGTACGTGTGACAGATAAACAGGTGTTTACACAAGTATGGCCTTGTATGGTTCTCAACCAGTGGTCCTTCATGGTCCACGTGGTCTCCAGCTAAATGATGGAGTTGGTGACCAAAAATGGACTCTTTGTTGTAAAATTTAATCAAATGGGCCTGGTATCATTTTACAGCCTTAATTGTAAATTCATTCATCTGTATTACTTAATTTCCAAGAAGTCTGCACAAGTAGAGCATGTGAAATAATTGTTATTTTGATCAACGTTTATCCCTCCCATGGTATTGAATTGTGGACACATGCAGTCTTATCCAACGACAACAAAATGTTCTACGCTTTTGGTACGGGAGGCTAAATCTCGTCAAATGATGCATGGCCCGTGGCTAAATTGCCAAATAAATAATGGCCCTTAATATGAAAACGGTTGAAAACCACTGCCATACAGTAACTGCAGTAGCAGTAATTATTTTCTCATTCATGTCAGCTGATGCAAACTGTATTTGATAAGTTATTTAGGAAGGGACAGGGAGGAGCTCATTAAGTGCTCATTATGTACTTTGCTCAATCCAGCACTCCAGCTGTTTAGTTAGAAGATACAATATGGCCCCCGCTCACACATCATGGTGTGGAAGTCTAGACTCTAGGGGCATAATAAGCACTTGCAGGCAGTGAGGCACTTTCCCAAAATGAAAAGGTGCGTTCAAACCTGAAGAAATAGTTTCCAGTGGCTGCAATCGCTTCACTTTGGCTGTAGACACCGCAATTTAACTTAGGCCAAAGATACCGGGTGGCCGTTCGTGTCGCTCTGTGCTCATTTGGGCCATGCCCGTTCGCTAAACTTCTCATATTCATCTCAAACGCGCACGCGCACGCACACGCACACGCACACGCACACGCACACGCACACACACACACACGTCGGCAAATACTTTGACTGCTCACATTCCCGTGTTATGGACTAGTAAATTATATTGCTGTAAAAGTGCATGTTTGATATCACAGCATAATTGAGTGTAACACTAGATTGAGCGTGGAACTTTTTCATTTTGCCCGTTTTCTCAGGTTTAGATCATTGCGTCTCTTCTACTTATAATCGCATTATGAAATCACGATTAAATACAATAAATTGAAAACAGCTAGTCAGTATCCAGTATATACTTTGAAAGGCACAGCCACAAGGCAACACCTATCCTGTCCTTTAGCACACTCCTCAGTTAGACTTGTAATAACAGTACACTTAAGATGGTGAGCCAGCGCGCCGAGAGCAATGAGCATGCCATGGAGCCTGATTCATTACCATATAGTACAGACGGACTCGTGCTTGTTCCGTCAAGAGATGCCAAGGTAGAGGGGTGTGTGTGTGTGTGTGTGTGTGTGTGTTAGTGTGTGTGTGCGCACAGGTAGGCGGGGTTGAACTGGCTGCTACCGATGAGATGAGG
>OOFJ01058980.1:6873-22870 GCA_900323375.1 Benthosema glaciale
ATGTCAGTACAGATGTTTTTCCTTTCCTCATTTGCTATGAAGCAAACTTCCAACTGTCATATCCCATTTGAGACCGTTCTAAAACTCCAAGTTCATATACACAGGCTGTCAACATACAAAATATAGCCCTTTGTTTGTTTGACTTGTGTATATTTAGTACAAAGATGGAGCATTACGCAGGTACATGTCACACCAGACATCAACTCAATAGATCCACTTGACTTCAGCAAAGTGCCTTTAAGAACTCATATTACAATGGGCGGGTTCATGGGAATGGAGGGGTGTGTTTAAACAATCTGGACCTTGGCTATTTGCTTACTTTCAGTTTGCACTTGCCCTGGTATGAGTGTGAGAGAAACACACACAGCTGCTAGCAGCAGATAGCTCAAAGCGAGAGGTCTGGAAGTTTTGATCTGTGGATACCATGGAGGAGGACACCTTTAAGTACTCTTGGGTGGATTTTGTCATTACATTTGTAGGTCTGCTGTTCTTTTTGTTGGATGTAGTACTAGATATATGGGCAGTTGTGTCGTTCTACCAAGAAGGGGACTATATTGTCCTGGGACTCCTGCTGCTGTTTTTGCTGGGCTCCTCAGCCCTACAACAGATGTTCAGCTGGCTGTGGTATACTTATGACGACTACACAACTTGTGCAGTAGAGCGCTGCCTCAACCGTTCATCTCTCATGGCTCTACACGTGTTTCAGATGGGAGTCTACCTCAGGTTGTGCAAACTTTGTTTACTAAAGGATTTAGTATGTTGAAATTGCCATGAGCTGTATTTCCAATTTCCATTCACGGTACTTATTTTTCACTTGTATGCAGGAAATTGGGTTTGCTATGATGGAAATACTGCTGATGTAGTGGACAAAAATGATTAAAATGTACAACCAAGTCTCTTTTTTCCCACTGGGTCCCTGACATTCCTCTTTCTATTTACAGGAATTAGGGTTGGGTCACATAATTGTTTTAATGCAGTCTGTTACTGAATACAACTGGCACGGTAGTGAATGGAGTTCCACACACACACAAACATTCTATCAGATTAATTTCATACACCTTTCCTTCTTCAGGTATGCTTGTGTAGTGGAAGTCTCCATAAAGAGCTTTATGACAAAGAAGCGTGACCCTGAGGGTACTGCAGCGTATCTCACCCATGATCTCAGCATGCTGCGACTCATAGAGACATTTTCTGAGAGCGCTCCACAGCTCGTCCTCATGCTCACCATCATTGTTCAGAGAGGTCATTTTGACCCTTTAACAAGTAGGTGCATGCCTGTATTACATGTTTAGTACTAGGTATACCTGTTAAAAATAGCCCACAGACACATACCTTACATAATGTCACTGAAAAATAGTTTTATTATAGTGGTCAGAATTTATGAGTGATAAATCTGCTATGTTCACTGTTGGTTCCGTCTTCTTCAATGTGTGTAATGCCAAGAAGACAGAAGGTTGCGGTTGTCATGTGTTTGTCAACACTTTTAACATTAAAATGTTACCTACCTAATAATCAAGTAAACAAAGCTGTATGGTTAATAAGTCACAGATACGAATTTGAATTAATTTCATAAATAAATATTTTCCCCTTGGAAGTTATTCAGCTGCAACCATGTCGTCACTTTGACAAATGAATTAGCAGAATAAGCAGAATAGCAGAATAACTCAAGCAAGTTTCTATTCTCCCTTAAGTTGATTTTCATACCGGGTGCTCATACATACTCAAATGAATAGCAAATATTAGCTTCCTCCAAGACAAAACAGACCACACCACACTGTGGTATGTCAAGTATACAGTGAGTCGTAATAAGCAGCTAAGTCCCAGTTCACCTCCTTGGCATGTGCCCTTCAGCAATGCACCGCACCCTGCATATGATTTGAGGTGTTTTCTGTGAGTGACAGGGTATGACACAAATTGTTGGCTTCTTTATGACCTGACCTCTCTCTTTCTCAGTGTTAAAGGCAGCCGGTTCAGCATCAGCCATCGCCTGTGGTTTAACAATGTACCATCGTTCTCTGCGCTCCTTCTCGCGTGGAACAGAAAAGCAAAACCTTTGCTCCTCTTCTATCCACTTTGTCTGGAACCTGATGCTCATCGTTGCCCGTCTTGTTGCTATTGTCCTTTTTGCTTCTGTACTGCCCTGTTACATCTTCACCCACTTTCTATGTTCATGGATGATTTTTTTCTTTTTCGCCTGCCGATCAAAGACCAGCTTGATGGACAGTCCTGGTGGAGAGTGGCTCTACTGGGCCACAGTAAGCCTAATTTGGTATTTCAGTTGGTTCAATTTGCTCAAAGGTCAAACGAGATACACGTCTATGCTCTACCACATCTACGTGATCATTGATCTCGTGCTGCTTTGTGGTCTGTGGTGCTTGCAGATTTACAGGGAACAATTGTATTTTGAGCTGCCAGTTTATTATACTATCATAATAAGTTCTATGATAATTGCATTATACATCATTGGTCTCTTACTAAAAGGAATATATTATAAGTGCTGTCATCCCACCCTTGCTAAGCGTGAGCATGAAGAGAGTTTGAGTGAAAGGTCAGAAACTGTGGAGCACCCTCGAATGTTATGCTCAGATGGAGAAGATACCGTGGATTTTCGGACGCTAACAGACCATGAGGACAGCGAACCACACACCACGGATGGCATGAGGCGGCCACCGACAATGACTAAAAAACGAGAAAATAAAAGAATGAGGAAATTGGCAGAGAATTTCTACAGCTGATTTGCACCAGCTGTCAGATTGGGTTTGTCACACTGGCACAGACACATGTTCACATGGGAAGTCATGCATTGTGGCCTCGTCAGTCAGCTTTAGAAGAGGCAGATGTAATAAGCAGGCAATTAGTTTTGAATATGGGCTTAAATGTGACATACTGTAACTGACATTGCCTTTCTTATTACGTGTCAGAACGTATTTAAATTGTATGAACGCTAGTTATTTATTGGTAAGATTTCCTTTAAAAGGGATAGTTCACAATTGTTTTACTTTAAAGTTGTATGAAATACTTGCCATTAATATAGTGGATGCAACTTTATTAATTGATTTCCCAAGTCCTGTGGAGGGAGTTCTGCTCTAGTTTTGGTGAAATACAGATGCAACCACTACCGGTATATTAAATGGCAGAAATTATGAACTGTCCCTTTAAATACAATTACATCCAAGAGAAACGGTGGAGGTGGCCATGGTGGTTATCTCAAGCTGCTAAGAACTTTTATAAACTGAAAACTAGTGTTATGGCACATTATACTGTTTTTAATTTATGGTTTTCTGTAATATATGAAATATTTATATTTTAATGAATAAGTAAATTATGCATTTGTCAAGCATTTTTCAAATGATTTATTTACATTGTCTTGTGTCCTCACTACATAGGAAACATGTTGGACCAAGTGTTCTGGTCCCGAACAGCAAGTGTGGGACATGATATAGTATTCCATAATCACGAAGTATTTTGACAGCATTGAGAGTCAAATCTGACAATACTATGTGCTCTCACAGCTCAGTAAAACGTGAGGAGAAAGACATTTAAAAGAAAATGAAATGGAAAAAATAAAACAGACATGACATTTTAAAAAATAAAGTTTTTGGCATTGAAAAGAGAAGATAATTTTAAAATCTAAAGCATAACCCCATGGTCAAATGTCCATGGTCAAATGGCCATTGCCACGGCATAGTTTACACGAAAGACTGACATGCAGACAAAAATATAACTAGTAAACATCAAATGCTAATAGAGGAAAAACAGATATGCAAAGCCCCATGATTATGTGAAAACGACGTAAGATTGCATATAGTCTCTGAACTTTATAAAACGTAGGACAGCATCGACTTCGCCAAAGGACACATGATTCATTCAGAATTTCCCTTTGACTCATTTAGGTAGTACAAGATTGAACTGAACAAAAAAAAATCATACTTAGCATTAGATTCCCTGTGTATACACGGCATTGTATGAGGATATTGTGGACTTAATTTAACACACCACATTCAACAGACTGATTGTCTAAGCGAAACAAGCATTTCACAGCAAAAAAAAGAGAAAAAAGCCATTTCCTTTTCAAAAGGCAACAGGGGGTTCCATTTCAAAGCAGACAACTATGATTGCTGAGCAATGATTAACCAAATATAGCTGACAATAAGCTTTGGCAGCACAAAGTATGAAGTAAAAAAAAAAGTAAAATAACACTTCAGATAATAACATGATACTGACATGTTGATAATGTTAATGTATTTAACACATTTTTAAGTAGTTCCCTTAAAGATTATGTGTACAGATGAAGGTTAAAGGCACAATATAAATATGTACAGTCACGCAAGAGAAAAGAAAACAAATACACACGAAAAAGAAAAAAACAAATACACATTCTTAATGGTCAAGCTGCATGTTTGTACTGTAAATGCAAAATCTTCCTCAGGCTCAGTATTGTTCAGTCAGTCTCACACAAACCAGGGATAGTTGACACCCATCCAGCTTTCTTGACCAGCTACATCAGGTGCATCTAACCTCTTGAAATACAGTCACTGACCATTTGCACCAGCAAGATATGTATTGCACTGTCATCCCTTGTGTTTACCAATGACATTTAATGACAAGGGCATGGTTTTGTTAAAAGTGACCGATGATGCCAGAATCTGCGTAAAATCCAGGGTAGTAGCTGTCAATGAACAATGAAGAGAATATCGCCAAGTGCCACTCTATTGCAAATTATAATTAACCAACTACTGCCTTATGAGATTGTAGATCTGATATTTTCAATGTGCGGCACCGGTGCACAGCAAGGCCCACAGCAAGGTCCACAATCTGTCATTATAAAGTAACTGTTTTAAAGATTCTTTGGATAAAGTATTTGGAATATCATATCAAGTGGACTACAAGTATTTATGTTTTTTTCCCAATGAATCACAAGATCATTGGTAGTGTTAACATCCCGAAATAGTTGAATGGACTCTAGGCCATCTAATTCAACTATCCACCCTGACTATTTAAAACGAATGCGCTTTTGTGAATACTGTGATTTGTGATGTGAGAGATTCTAATGCTCTATTATCCAACAACTCTATTAACCCAACCCCAGGAACTAATCAATTTCTAATTAATACAATTTGTGTGCAATTGTGTGATTAATTTGCATCCTAACCCTTTCCTTAAGTCTTATTCAATAGAAGTCTCCTCTTACGAACACTTACATATATACATAATACTACTAGATTACTTTCAAGAAATTGTACCGTACCAGCTTTCAGGGATGGGAGGATGTGTACAGTCCAATGCGTTGGCTTGTCTAGTTCTGTAGTTAGTAGACATATTTGACAACAGCCACTGATCCCTTACTTCCAGTGCTCTGATCTAAAGCAGTGGTTCGCAAATGCTTTCATATCCCCATATATCCCAAAAATGTTATGTCAGGTACTCCCATAAGCAAAGATTTATGTTCTTAAAACTATTTCTTTCATAATTCTAGTGTGTGCAGATCAGCTATTTTTGAATAGCCAAATTATAAAATACAATTAAAGTGATTATGAGGTTACATTAACTCTTTAAGCCCCCCCCCCATTAAGGCCACAGCAGACTGTCGTTGCAGCACAGTGGAGAGGTCAGGACAGCTGACTGGCTGATGGTCTGGTTTGGTCAGATCATGGGGTAGGGAGGGAGTCTCACGGTTAATAAGGAGAACACTATCAGTACCTTTAGTCAAGGAGTTAAACTAAACAAAAGAAATATATATGATTATGTAACTATACGTAAAACAAAACAAGGAGAATCACCGATCTCATCTCAGTAACTCAAAGGCAACATTGTACATCACTGCTTTCAAGCTTGGGGAATGAGTGCAAAAGAAACCAGGGGGGGAGAGGATTTTTGAGTTGTGACATTTCCTTCACTAAGGACTGTGTAAAGAAAACCAAAATAATAATAACAAATAACCAAAGAGCATGACAGTACAGAATGATCACCAGTCAGTTCCTTTGGTTGATTCTATTCTGACATCAACAGAGAGAAACCAGATGGACAATGACATCCTCTGGATCCTTGAGCTACACACACATGTACATAATAAAAAATAAAAAAGGACACACAGAAAGAGGACAAGGGGAGAATGCAGACAAAAAGGTGGGCATCTTCCCTTCCATGCCCCAGTCAGTGCCAGTTTTCAGCCTTAAAGAGGTTAGCTGCCGTAGAGGTGGGAGATTTCTGGGCATGAAAAGCTAATATAAACTGTACATCCAGTCTGCTTCCCACAATCACTACCGACCCAAATGTCCGCCTCAGTACATTACCATCAAACTGGGAATTCTTAAGGTCACCAGAGAGGGCAGGGATACGCTTGTGGTGCGTATGTGAGACTGTAATTGCAGGGCTTTGTAGAGGGTTCTGAAGACCTACTGTTTTACTCCACAAGCCAGTAGAGATAAATACAATGTTTATTTTCCCTTTTAGTGTGTTGGTGTCCAGCCACGCCAACCTCCCTACTCCTTTACAAGAAATCCAGTTCCAGGGCTTGGTGTAGGGAAACCAGATCCCCATGGGTCGAGATCCGCCAGAAAGGCATATTGTGCTGTTAAGAAAAAAATACATATATTCAGTAGAGTATTTTCCCAAAACAGACAAATTATTGTGAGCTAATGCAGAGACAAATGAGGTAAGCCATCTATGCGTCTGGGTCTCTCTCTCTCTGGGTCTATTTTTATATTTATATTTTTACAGCTTGGTGAATGGCTAGTCTGAACAGAAGCTTAACTAGTAGACACATTTTCCCCAATGGTGAAAACGACACAGATTTTGTTTTTCCATGTACAGTCCCAGTTCCCGCCATTATTAGACTCTATGTTTTTTTGTTTTCTTACCTGTTTTGCTGCAAATTCCTCATCTCGTCCGTCCCCTATCACCACATAGGTCACTTTCTTCCCAAAGCGAGAGACGATCCGCTCAAAGCAGCTTTCTTTCCCTATTTGAATGAGAGCAACAGGCAGAAATTAGACATACATGAACCACCCTCTCTGAAAGCTAATTCCAATGTGTAAATTAAAAAACAATCGTTGTCACGTCTTACAGTCGAGGCACTGTAAGGCCACATTTACACGACAGCGATCAGAACAGAAAACAACATAGTGCCGTTACGTTGTCACTTTCTATTCTGCGTTTACACAGAGGCGCCAAAGTGATTGGAATTGAAAGTAAACACTGTAGTGTGCGTGACAAGGTGATGAATGGTGAGACGTGCTGCCAGATAGACCAGTCAGTCACGCATGCCTAGAACCTACTTCCTTATCTTAAGCTGTTTGTTCACTTTTACACCAATGTAATAGCATAGGTTTGCCGTTTCCCCCGCATTGCAATTTACAGGAGACGCAAGTTGGAGAGTTTTCAAAGATTTCGACTCTGGAAGGGGCTTTCACATTGTTGCGGTTTCAACACGAAAATGCCGTTGCCGTCTAAACGGGTCCCAATACATGACACGGATTGATCATTTGAACTCTTTGTTTTGTGTGTGTAATACATTTACCTATCTTGGTGGCGCTGTATATGTTCTCGATGGGGAAGACTTCTCCCAGGCCATAGAGTAGCACCTTGGCCAGGGCTGGAACCAGCTGAGTGGTAGTCACCAGGACATTCATACATTTGCCCCTGTCAGCAGTCAGAAAACAAAAGGCTCAGTCAAGGAATTTGGACTGACAACCTCTCACACGCACCCACAAAAAAACCCTAGGTATAATTTAATACACCTCATAAAGTAATGTATATTATATATTAGAGAGTGACATCAGGAAGTTCATCATCATGTGTTGGTTATATTAGCTCCACCCTTAGTTTGGAGTTTAATTAACTAAGCACTGTTGTTGACAGCTATAAAGTTTCTCTGATTAAGACCAAGGATGCATATTGTAAATGTAAATGACTGTATATTTAAAGGAAAACAAAGATGACTACATAAAAGAAAACATGAAATATTGCATTTGTTTATAAAATAGAGCTTGAGGGAGAGTGTTAAAATGAGATGGAGAATTATTTACTCAGCTGGAACCACTAGTTCTAGTCTAAACAATGCATACTGTTTTCATGTTGCAATGTTGTGTGTAAATAGCCTACATGGGTGAGACTGCTGGTTATCTTAAACCCTTAAAATGATTTGGGGAAAATTACTTGCTTTGGCGCATTCATTTTGAACTACTATCGGTCCTCTCTGTTTATACGTTGCATGATGCAGTTGCATCATGGAGTTGTTTCTATGCAAAGTGGGTAGTTGTCTTCTATTGTTGACAGCTCTGTTTCATCTGGTGGTGTTGTGGCATTCAGTGTGAAATTCACAGTCATCACCTGGCTCAAAGGGCCCAATAAACAAATTGTGTGAAGTTACAGTGGGCGTTGCTAGACTGATTCATGTGTCAATAATGACAATTATGCCAATAACCCCTGTGCTGCTGCTGACCTGGACTGGATGAGCAGCAGGGATTTGAGTGCTGTGCTGAGCCAGGTGTCTGTCACATTCTCTATTTCTGACTGTAGCCGCAGGAGAAGCTCCCTCTTCATAGGACTCAACAGACCTGGGGATCAGCATGCAATTATAACATCAGCCAGCAGATGGCAAGAGGACAGCCTAAATACATCAACAGCTGAAGAAATTGAACATTTTATACGACTATCATCAGAGATGGTGGGTAATTAAGAATAAATATTGCTGCCAAAACAAACACTTAGGGATTATACTACTGTTTGATGCTTTCTGGACTCAAACTCACCCCCGACATTCCCTTTGTATCCATTGTAGATCTCTTTTAGCCGCCGGTAGCGAAAGGCCAATTTGCGCATCCACTCCACACCTCCCTGTACTCCTGTTGTAGCACCAGTTTGCCCTCCACCGCTGGGGCCATTGAAGCCATCCGTCAAGAAGTTATAATTACTAAGGATGTGGAAACAGGTTTGTGTATAAGAAAGCAAGCAAGCATACGATTTATGACAGGTTGTACATTCTTTAACCACTTAAACCCTAGTTGACGTCCAAATGTCTTGGCCAAAAATACCAGATCACAATGCAAACATAGGACATCTACAAGCACAGTGCTTGTACAGATCTGCTATTGTCACAGAATGTTCGCCAAATAGAGACGATATGGTTTTCTTTAGACTCAGCAAGGCCGCAGCCGAGCCTGCTACATTTTCCAAAACAGTATTTAAAAATGAATGAAAACAGTAAATGAAAATCCACGCCCCCCTCACGTATTCGGAGGACACTGTGAGTCACCAGAAAAAAGGTTGGGTGTTTTCGATGAATCTATCATGGTGAAAATGGAGTTAGAAGCTACAATGGGTTTGCATAGGAAGGGGGCGGGGCAGCTAAAATGAATCGCCAATATCTAAATATTGAATCAAGTAACTTAAAAAACGTCCGGGGGTTCACATAAGGCTGAGTAGACGATGAAATTACCAAAAGTTTTTTTGAAATTGAAATATCCCTTTAAGAGTCCCCCCTAGCATAAGCACCAAAAAAAGCTAAAATGCGTCAAATGCGTCATGGGCAATCAGGGCAAAACTTAATTAATGCGTCAAATGCGTCATGGGCAATAAGGGGGTTAACCTGGCAGAGTAATGACAAAAGAGGCCCTTACCTCAGGTCCTGTCCATTGTCATCAGAGGCCACGTCCTCAACATGGACCTGGTCACACTCCTTGGGAGGAAAAAAATATTAACAGAACGGAAAGCAATTATTTTTTGTTGGACACACATCGGTTTGTTCATTATTCATTGTCCTTGAGAGAGGAAACCCATCTCTCAAGGACTTTTTCCAGGTGACTTGGCAATTTCATCCAATCGAGAGAGAGTACCCATTTATCAGCTTCAATTTTATAGCGTTACTTCCAGATAAAATATTGTTTGCTCATTTCATTGTGTCATCATCAGGTTTTTTTTTTTGCAGTATTCTGAAGCAAGGTACAACTCACTGTACCTCTAAGTCATTGAAGAACAAGTGGGTGTCTGCCAGCTCAAAGATCAATTCTTCCATTTGCAATCCCAAATTCAGTACAGTGGCTGGATCCTGGGCAAATAAAAACACAAAAACAACATGCATTCTTCACATAAATGGCACCCAAGTTTGACATTTTATGGTGTTATGATGGAGTTAAAGAGTTATTCATAGGTACAAACCTTGCCAAACTTTTGAGCAAAGGAACCAGTAAGCAGTGAGTGGAAAATAATGATGGTCTCGTCCAGATCCCATAGAAATATCCGCTACAAAATGTAAGTAAAGAAAAACTTAATTTCATGTGCTTTTTTGCATTTACCTTCCATCCATTATTATAAACAAAATTAAAGCACAGCTAAAAATCATACTAGGCTACTGATTTTGTACCAATCAGTGATAATAGAGCTAAACAAACACAATTCCAGTTGGCCAACATTGACCCACTGATCCAGTTAACTCTGGGAACATATTAAAACAAAGTCTAAAAAATAAAGCTATTAATGAGAAACTTGTATAGTTTTATGTACAATATGTAGCCCAAGCAGTGACGTCTTTGACATTACAGATAACACAGTTACCTCCAGGTCACTGTCTGTAGATGGGGAACTATCTGACTTCTTGGCCTTGCCCTTGGCTTTTCCAACAGAGTTTCTGCCTGCAGCCTCATCCTGGTCTCTGGCCCCAGTGGGAAGGGCTACACCCGTCGGAAGGGCGACGCCTGTTGGGAGGTTCTCATGCGGGGGCACATCTACGGTTGAAATTAACATGTTGGCCATTAATCCTGGACTAAGAAAAAAGAAAAAAGATACACACAAGCCTGTACTTCCTCTTCGATGTCTCCCTTTTGACTGATACCTGTCCATTCAAACTCTAGACAGTCCACCCCAAAGTTATTAGTGCAGCCGCGCCCGGCAGCCGGCGAAAACTAGTTCTCAACAGGCCCGAAAATGAATGCCTGGCCCTACGGTACCTGGGCCCTCATCAAACCTGTACACTCAAGACACGCTCCATATATGGCCAGACCTCATCAAACCCTATACACTCAAAGACGCTGCCCCTGCTGCCACCCTTAGATCTCCATATATGGAGCTGACCTGTTCTAACATTCCATATGTTGATCTGACCTCATCAAACGCTGTACACTCAAGTCAGTAGATGTCTTGCACGTGAGAAATAAACACAATGCCAAGTACCTGTAGTGTTAGGGAGACCGGCTGAGGCTGTGTTCTCAGATTTGACTGCTGGATACCCAGCCACTCCCACACTGGCACCATGGCCATCGCTATTGGGCAGACCAGCAGGTGCATAGCTGGGAGGTGGCGCATAGTACTGAGGAAACTGATTCTGTCCTAGAGAGTTATAGTTGCTAAATTCCTACAAATGGAATGAAAGAAAAACATATATGGGGAGGGGGGGTAAAACGATGAGCAGATGGACAAATAATGATTTATTCATTCCACTGAATAAAATCCAGGCGTCTCTAATTTTGAGGACACTTGCCTGCTGTGCCACAGTAGCTGAGCCAGTGGTGGCAGCCGTAGCCGACGGGATGTTAGTGTATACACTGGACGTTGTGAAACTAGAACCTGGAGACAGAAAACAAAAATGAAAGCAACAGTTGCTTCCGGATGAAAACAATTATATACTGTACGCATGCTGCTTGACAACAGGACAACATTTTAAGTGGCTTAACGAAAGAGGAAGAGAGCTGTGCCCCTGCAGAACCAGCAGTCCATTTGGGTCATTGTCCGTTAAAGTACGTGGAAAGCACACGACGGCTAGATATTGTGAGACAGGGTGAGGATGCCGCTTGCCTTGGCTGGGGTATGAGTAGTGGAGTTGGCCTGTCTGGGTTGAGGTATATGCGGAGCTGAAGCTGAGAAACCCAGGCTGGCCAACAGAGGGCGCCTCAGGCAACCCTGTCTCTGTCTTTATGCCAGGCCACATAGCACCTGAAGATGAACAGAGCAACAGAAGCAGAAAAAGAAAAGAAAAGGGGAACAAAGGGAAGGAGCAGAGAGTGAAAGTAAGTTAGATGGAGGCAACAGGTTGTCTTTGTGTGCATGTGTGTTTGTCAGGAAAAAATTAAAGCCTTTGAATTAACAGCGCCAAAGCATGTTGAAGCCTAATAAAGCAAAGTCAGAGGCGCAGTGCTGGTTTTAGTGAGCATACAATGTTAAGCGTGACTGTGAGGGAAGAAAGGGGGGAACAAACCAAACGGCGGAAGGCCATAGGTCTGGCCCGTTTGAGGGAAGGCAGAGTACACAGTGGATTGGACCAGAGGAGGGAAAGCCACCTGGCTGGTATAGGCCGTCACAGCTGGGCTGAAATAACGAGAGAGAGAATAAAGGAACGGTCAGGTTAACTGCAGCAAATTTATGTCACCAATGCAGTGAGTACAAGTAATTCCTTTCAGCGGTGCACACAGTTGTAATAGCTGTGTAATATTGGGATAGCAACCAAAATTAAATACATTTATAATTTTATATCACATTTGTGCAAAATACTCACTTGCTTCCTTGGTACATCTGTGAGGTATATTCAGAGGCAGCGGTTGTATCTGGCTCTTTGCAGGTCACAACTTCAATGAAATAACAACACATGATAGTTCAAAGAAGTGGTTCATTTTATCACAGTATTGTTTTATAAAACTAATGCAGTTCTCTTCATACCAGAATGTGTGTAGGAGTTCATGGTGTCACCAGTGAGCACTGCCTCTCTCTCTGGACCGGCTTGTCGTTGCTGCTCTGTAAAATCATGAGCAAACTGTCATCTTCTTAGGTCATCATGAAGGGAAGGGCTCTAACAGAGACTTCACACATTTGTCCACTTACCTCCATCCAGGGGGCCAGAAGACATGGCAGAGTAAGAACTGTCCTGCTCTGCTGAGCCAAGGAGGACAGGTGGGCTCCCATCTTCACCTAAACCACTTCAAACAAGAATAAATTATGTAATAATGTCATATGTGTGATTGGGATACCAGACTGTAATTTTATGTATGAAACCTTTCCAACACTCTTTTATTTGTAAATCTGTGTACATAAAACATATATGCCCTATTGAATATCTTATTAATTTCACTAAACAAAGCAGGCAAACAAATGTACAGTACAATCAGCACAAACACAGTTAAGGTCCTTAAAGACTGATGCAATTTTATGCGTTTCTTTCCACCATTTCCCCCCAAAAAATGCATCGGTCTGTAAGGACTTTTTTGCCTTCTGGTGTTGCGAGTGGAGTAGACACAGCAAAAACAAAGAGGCTGTACAAATTGATTATTAAACTTCCATACTGAACAACTACGCGATCGGTTTATGGGCTACAACTAGAGACGCACAATATTGACCGATATCCAATCCCTGATTATTTGCAGCTGAGGGTCATGCACAGGTTTTTCATCTTCAAGTATGAAGGAATAGCCTAGAAATGATGGAAGACTGACCTTGGCTCTTTCTTCTGTGAAACCGTCAACTCAAGCCTGGCCTTCTTTACCTGCAAAAAATAAAGACATTCACATACTTTAAAAAAAAGAAAAAAGGAATAATATTGACATTAATGCCCTTATTCAGTCACTTGTTATGTTAAATGTTCTCAAGTAAAAACTTTCAAATGTTCTCAAGTAAAAACTTTCAAGATTTTGCATTTTACTAAATACGGTGGTCCCACTCTCCAAAAGTGGGATCAGACCCATCGGGCAGACTCCAATGAGAGGAATTGAACTGAATGCACTCACCGGCATCTCAGTCAGCTCTTGCGAGTCCTCCATCTCTGCAGCAGAGCGACCCGACACGTCTGCACGTTTAGCCTGCTACTCTTTGTATCTGGGAAGGTTTTCTGGACCCTGATCCACACAAACAGTCAAAAACACATATGAGTTGGACAGAGGCTCACTGCTTTTTGTAGTAGTCTTTGTGACCTGCTACTACACCCCTCCCCTTCATCCCCAATTCCCCATACACTCGCATCAATAAGTGTATCCCCTTGGGCACTTCCTATTATCACATGATGCCGGTGGGTGATCATGTCCTGCACGAGATGAGATCAGCAGGTGAGGCACGTGTGGCGCTGACATTGCGCCCCTACCAGTACGAACCACCACCACTATTGTGTTTACTGTTAGATTAAGGCTCCTTACATGACCTAACCTAAATTTAGGGAATTATATTCTACTGCGTTAGGTGCACTAGGTGTTCAAGTACAAGCTCTCTTGTATCAATAAGTACTCTGAGGGATAAGATCTAACCTCATTTATACCAGTGCTGGCCTTTTACTCACAACGGAAAAGATAGGTATTACATATATATAACTGCCTTAATGCGAGAAACCCCTGAAAATAGGTCAGACGTGACATTCAAAAGCATCCTAATATGTCAAGCACTTGTTAATGGTTCACACGTGCCATCAACAGCATCCCTCAATTTCAAAAGCAGATGTCAGCTTATGCAAGTTCTATATAAATGATCCCAAAAGCACGTTGACATTCAGAGGAAAATAAGGCCACCTAACCTCCATAATTACTATAGTTAGATCTTATATAAAGAAATTATTCTCTAAAACAGTAAGCACTCTCAGACAATACATGTAATAATCCTACTATTTGAAAGGAACACAATTAACGCATTTCAATGATATGATAATTGGGATATTTGAGACGATTGCTGTGAGAATTAATTGTACAAATTAAACACCCCTGGTGTGTAAGGACCTTATTACAAGTATTGCCCAGGGGCGTAGCAGGGGCTGTGCAGTCATTACACTTAACACTGGGGCCTGTGCGCCCTGCCTGCAAACTGCAGTGCAGTATGCTGGGTGAAGAACGGGTCCTTTGCGAGTGAAACAGTTTTCTGCCTACAAAGTTTAAAGAAGTTACCAACTCATATTGAACTACATTCTCCTGCTGGTATTTGGTATAATACTAATAGCCTAAAAAACACAAAGCCCGCCAAACACTACCTACTGTGTTTTGAGTTGAAGGTATTAAGGTAACGGCCAAAAATGTAGCGTTTTAAATGTCCATGGTTTTAAAAGCGTACCGTTTTTTAAATAGATGACTGTAATACAAGTTTTGTTTTTTAATCGTATGCAAGATATTTGTGCAATCTGTGTGTGTGTGTTTCATAATAGTGTGCACTCTGGGGTGGGGTGGCTGAGGGACCATCACAATCCCAAATACTAAATAACCTGCACTGGAGCCTGCCGTTAACCATGCTATGCCACAGGCTTTACACACTCAACACAAGTATTTTGGTGGTCTAGACTCTAGAAAGTCATATGTACATATGAGGTACTAGCCTTTTCTGCAAAGAGAAGATAACCTGACTATATTGCACCACTGCAGTAAATCTTGGTGCCAAGGCTGCCTGCCTGGTTGAATATATTAACCTTTTGATTTACTCTTTTTGTCCTCTTGATATTAAACAAGTCAAGCACCTTATTGAACATAAAGGCTGAATTTAGAGTGCAAGACTAGCAGACTCTGTCTTGGTTATTCACAGTGGGACAGCTATTAATCCAGTCCCCTGAAACTTCTCTGTGTGTTTTGTTTTCTTGGAAACTCCAGAAGAGGACAGAAGACAGGATCGCAGTTTATAGGTCCAAACTGGCACAGGAGATAGTGGTGTACAAAAAGGAATTAGGCTAACCACTAAAGCATGAGCCTCAAGCATTAATTACATTTAACATTGAATCTCAATTTAATGTCTTCATGCTTAGAAGAACTACACGTCTAACTTAATTAACTAAATCACTGGCATTATCATGGGCACAGAGCCACAGACATGTCATCATATTGAATTACTGTAATCGTGGGCCGTGGCACAACTTTGCCTGCTGTAGATGTAGTGCAGTTACTAAAGTTTTACAGTATGAAACCTAATTGTTAGTAATTGAGTGGTTAGCTTGTATGCTGTTGTCTCTAGTCTACTCTAGTCTATATGACAGTCTAGCAGGACTAGTCTAGCTAGTCGGGAATGCTAGGCAATGTTGCTGTCTAGTGCCTAGAGAAGAGACCTGTATGTCCAC
>OOFJ01058980.1:22916-42628 GCA_900323375.1 Benthosema glaciale
CACAGGAGACCAGGGTTCAATACAAGGTCTGCTAAGAGGATTTAAAACCCAGGAAAGCCTATTGGCTTGTTTCCATTGGGGTCCTTCATATTAAATCAATCAGCACAATTCATCCACAGTATTGGATGAATACTACAGTATAGTACAGTATTGTGTTGGTGACAGACACTAGTAGATAAGCTTAAAACGTATTCATTCAACTTCACAATAAGGCATCGCTTAGCCTTAAATGATTATGCAGGTGAATCCTACTTCTATGACAGAAATTACACTGCACTGCAGTCAGAGTCCGTGTCCTCCGACCGTGACTGTATTCATTATATATACAGTATATACTTAGTTTGCTGACAGCACGTGCATTTGAACACGTTCGTTTGAAGCTACCCCGACCACAATGAGCGTGTAAACCAATGATGCAACGCTAAGTTCTACCTGGCCCACCTTGTTTGTAAATCATGCTGAAGCGCGGCCAAGGACGGTACTATAAACCTTCTCGTCTGAAGGTGAGCTACAACAACTACAGACTACTTCCTGGAATGTTGTGTGTGCACATTGTGCAGCTATAATAGCCATGATGTGTTGCTTGCTTGCAAGCCTGGCTGTTCTCCTCCCGAGTCTGAAACGGGACCACTTCACTAGCCAACATACATATAAGTGAAGACAGAGACCAAACGGAGTATAATATTCATCTCGAGGACGGGGAATTATTAATGTGTAGCAAGCTAACGTTAGCCTAATAGCCACTGAGCGACGGTAACGTTACCTATAGCTCGCGTTTCTAATGATATAAAAGAAAGCCCTTTATTACCCTGGCATGTGCAGGGCTTTTACACGGTAACACGTACACTGTCTGACTGCAGCCAACGCATCACCGTAAATAATGAACGAACAGAACCATATATATTTTTTTTAGGCTCCAGGTAATAGTCGGGACCAGTTTAAGCAGGGATCGTGTGAAATGGCCCCACATTCACTGCAGCACTATAACTACAGCCTACACTACACTCTATCGTAAATGCATGCATTTATGAATTGCAAAAGCGACATGTTGTTGACCTTACCATTGAGGAGGTAAATGTGCTAGTAGTATGTTTTGAATTAAACGTCTTCACTTGAATTATTCCACACTGTGAAAGCTTTGTCTGTTGTTAGGGACCACTATTTTGCAGGAAGTTTTGGTGGTCACACAACTGCGCAAACGCAAAACGTCCATTCGTGGGAATCCCTCCTTTCGTTAAAGTTTAGGCAGGCTGAGTCAGTTGCATACACAAATAAATCTATTAAATTATAATAAATTAAGACATGGATTTCGACCAGGATTATTTTATTATCCTAATCCTATTATTATGCATTACAATTCACTAAGTCAGGTCAACAGTATGATCATGATCATATTGTTTTAATGTTATTACGAATTTAAGTATAAGTTCAACTATTGCATTTATCAACAAAAAAAAAACACACATGCAAAGAAATTATGCAAATGCGTTTGTTGTAATGGCATTCCAATTTACAGCAGCTTTCCCTATGGAAACTGAAAATCTTTGTGGGATGTGTTACTACTAGACACAATTTATTTTGGTGAAGACATTTCTTGGTAAGGAATTTATTCCCAGATTGAACATTTTTCTGATTACATTCTTTGGTTTAGGGGACTCTCAGGGGCCACATTTTGTGATGAATTGAACGGAGGACCCTATTGTAAACAAGTGTAATGCTTTATAATGTCGTCCACAGTTAACAGTTATACGTTTTTGTATAGAGTTGTACTTGAAATGTACTTATTCTGCATACTGTTAATAAAGATCAAACCAAATAAACTCGCTCACTTTTAGGCCAACGCTTCCATCTAGTGGCGACTCGGAGAACCGACACCCCCAATTTCTTGCTAGCTTGTATTGATGTCTATACTGGCTGATTAATAGGGCTGCCTACACATGTACATTCAAAATACATTTAGCAAGTATGACATGACTATTTTAAAATTTAAATTACTCAAACATATCCAGTTTCCATTTAGATAGGAAAATGTCGCAGATTTATTATTGGATCTAAACTCAGTAGAAAGAACATAAATTGTGATACTGACCATGACACAAAACACATTTAATGACACATAAAGAAACATAACAGTTCCTTGTGCACTGTAAAAATAAAAGTTCTGGGAAAAAAAAGGACTAAAATAAAAGTTACTGTAAAGTAATAAGTAAGTCAGTCATTTAACTAGAGTGTAAAAATGGAAATGATACTGTCACAATTCCAGTGTTACATTAACAGGATTTACTGCATGCTAATCTTTCTTTGCTTTCTTTCATTTGACATCTTAACAAGACAAGCTTCTTTCTTCTGGTTAATGTGCTACAATCTACGAACCGTTTCAACTCATTCCATAGCTGTGTGTAATGTAGTCCTCATTCAAACCAGAAGTACAACTCTTTCTTCTCACTATGTATGCAAGGTGCATGTGTTGATCGGCCGGGTGAATACACAGCTGTTGGGCTGACATATATGGCAGTCAGTGGACATCAGTCTATCCACATGACTATGGAGTGCATGGAACTCTTCTAAACGCACACTCTCATAACGTCATTGTCAGTTATCATCATCATCAGAAGAGGACGAGCGTGCCACTCCTCCACTGTCGTCCCGGTAACATCGGGCCAGGAGACGCAGCTCCTCCAGAGTCTCTATGTAGTCAGCCATTTCAGGTCCTTGTGAGAGGAAGCTGGGGGCCTTACGGCGAATGTCAAGAGCGCTGACACCGCGATGCATATCTGACAGCCAATGGCCAACCGCAGGGCTTGACTGGAGGGAGGTCAGGATGGGCAGGGAAGAGACTACTGGTGCTGGAGCTGCACAAAATGAAGAAAGAAACATAAGTTCAAGAAAGGAGGGCAAAATCACAGAGGCTTCACTTCAAAGAAATGAATCAGAATGAGTTTTATAAAATAAAAGCCATAATGATTGAAATGGCTGTATACTCACAGCCAGGGGGAGGGGGCTGACTCTGTAATAATCCCTGCACACCAAGAGACTGGCTGCATATGTGTGGGAAAGGAGGTGTCAGTTTGCTGGGGGCTGAAACCAGTTGCAATGCCCTGTACAGTAAAGGAGAGAGACAAAAACCGTCAATCAGTAGTTACAGTCGTTAGTATCTATAGTTACAGTATATGTAATACATTAGTGTGTGTGTATGGAGAACTCACAGTTCTGTGGTAGGATAGAAGGATCTGATGTAGGCTTCAAGGACATCGTCCCCACGGTTAAGGCTGTGCAGGGGACTGAGTGGCTGGGCTCCTGATTCCAGAGAGCTATAGCATGGATCGTAGTTTTAGTGTTTTTTTCATCAAGTATTACAATAGTCACATGGAAGATGCTTATGGGCTATGTTAAGTTTTATCGCAGAAAGCAAATCAACAGTAATGTATTTATTTATTTGGGGAAGATGCAGACCTGACCAGGCTCTGTCCCTCCAAGCCCTTGAGTGTCACCATCTGGCTGTAACATCGACCATCACCAAGTTCCGGGCAAGCTGATAAGGGTTTCCACGGCAGTGCATCAGCCCAGGATGACAAGGCATCAGGGAGAGTGCTGCCTTGCATCATGGGAAAGGGAACGGCACCATATGCAGCCACCACCTGAAATGAACCACAAGCTAAAAGCCTCTTGCATGGTATGTAGGAAATATTGTTGTTGCTTTGACTTTGATGTGCCAGGAAGATAATTCTTTATATATATATATATGACCATAATAGGATTGTCCTTTAATAGAGGAAAATCACATATGATGGCCCTAAAACCTTAGGTTCAGTGGTGCTAGGACAGGTAAGCCACGTTATAAAACAACATAGAAATAAACTATTGTGTTCATATGAGAGCATGAAGTCACCTTTCTCCCGGACAAGGTCAGCTCCTCTGCCACTTGCCACATGGGGACAGTGTTGTCCCTCAGCCTGTAGGATGCAGTAAGGGCATCCAGACCTAGAGCCAAGACAGCGCTGCTGTGGTACCAGAGTGAGGGCTGGCACAAAGGAAATATAAATATGTATTTAGACACAGATCAATTGATAAATTACATAATGCAAAATAAAATGCTGGGAAAATCTCTAGGGTAAACTGGCAAGTGGCAATTATCTCTCTTGGACGAAAACAAAATCTGGCTAAGGATTAAAACACGCCCACCACACCGCACTGGGTTCAATTGTGTTAGGAAGCAGACACGGGATCATGCCCTTGTCACTGACTGACTGCTGGTCAGGGGTAAATCATCGCCGCCGCCCCCCACCCAATTCTTGTATTCCTAGGGGAGATAGCATGAAAACTCATACTCGCTCATTACTCTTCCCTGCTGAAACACCTCATGGTCAGGTGAAAAGAAGCAGTTGGTAATTCCCTGTGGGGAAATATTACACATCCTCCTGTCCTCAGACCCAACACTGAGGGGACTGGCCGTGTCAGCGCAGCACACACAGGGAACTGGCAGGAACTAAATTGAGGAGAAAATCCGACAAAAAATAACAATAAAAACGGTTAAGTGAGACTCACATTGTAGTTTAGATGAGGAAAGGCCACAGGAGAGGTAGGTCGTCTGCCCAAGCCACCCCTCAAAGTCATAGGGCAGAAGAGAGAACTGTGCCTGGCAAGATGCACTGTCCCCAATGCACAGTTTATCATGTGGTAGAGGTCCTTCATTGGAGTCTGAACCAGAGAAGCAATAGCATTACAAAACAAGCTTTGTGTTTGTTGTAATAATATAAACATTAGTGGTGCTTTAGAGAGATAAAGGAACGATAAACTAGCTCAGGGTTAAATGACAGGGTTCGACAACAAACAACAAAACTTGTAATCTTGGAGTTTTGCAGATAGCTACCATAGAACATTTCATTACTCACCGAGTCTGGGTGGCTTACAGGTGCCAACCCCCAGGTTAGGATGCCTCTCCCACCATACGAGTCCTGCAGCATTTCTGTGACCTTTGACCCCAGTCCGGAAAAACCATCGGCCAAGTCACACAGCACCTGGAACCCCTGAGAGGAACAAGGGATGCAGGAAGAGGACGAGATGGCAGGAAGGGAAAATGAAAAAAGGGAATGAAGTAAAGGACAGAAGGAAGAATATGATATGAGAACTTTCACGGTATGTTCCTGTCTTTGTTCAGCATCACTGGATGCACTAAAAATAAACAAGATAAAGTAAAATTGGATGTACCAGACTTAACCCAAGTGATGATCAAATTTGATATTAATGCAAGTATTCAGAATCAACTTTGTCTGATCACTGCTTTATACAGAGCCCTTAAAGGGACATTTGCAGGTAAAGTATTTTTAGGATTAGGGATTTTCTTAACATGGGCATTAGAGATGTCTCAATTAGGCGGGGAATGAGTTAAGTTTATCATGTTACCACAAGTTCCTAACTCATGGTAACGTAACAAGATGTTAAAGAGAAACAAAAGTTGGTGTAAAAAATATATATCTTTTTGTTTATTTTTAAATGTATTAAATATTGTTTCCATGAGTTAAGCACTGAGTTCCTAACTTGTGTGAGGCCAGGTGGGTGGAGTGAGGTCGAGTGAGCCTTTCCCTTGAAGTGAGTACAAAAAAATCAAGTACAATCCAAGTCAAAACAATTAGTAGTGTTTAACTGTGTATTGTAGCTACCTGAAGATGATCACATTCCTCTACAAAGAAGTGCAGTCTGTCCTCCAGCTCTTCCAACACCGATCCCTGGAGCAGTGACTCTCCCTGGCCAAACGCCTCCAGACGATGAGTCTCCCTGGACATCCACACACACATGGCATTTTACATGCATATACTGTATGATCAAGGGTTGGATTCGGGGTAAATCCCTGCAACATTCTAGTGTCCTTTCCAGGTCCAAGGGGCTGCTGCCTCACACTACAGAAACAGGAGATAGGCTCCTACCCTATGGGTCTCGGAAAGGCTTACTTGTAGGGATGCACCAATAAGGAAATTCTTGGCCGATACCGATGTTTAAAATAACAATTCAGCCGATAGCCGATACCGATATGTTTATTTAGTTTTTGTTGTTTTTATTTCTCCTTTTTGGGCCAGAGAAACAATTACATATTCAATGAAAGAAATAACTGTTCAGAATCTAGAGCTTGGTAGACTACAGATAACCAACACACCAACATAGCCAATGCAAAATATATGTTTATCAACAACATATAAACATCGGCTACTGCCATCGGTTAATGTCAGTTTTATTTGCCGATACCAATATTGACCGATATCAGCAATATCGTCTGATACCGATTATGTGGCCGATACATCGGTGCATCACTACTTACTTGCTTATATTATGAAACTGAATATAATGAACTATGTATGGTGCACCAAATAACTCATAAGATAATCTGGACATCCCAAATCGTCCCACAATCCCTTCTCCAAGAACGTGTGTGCAGGGTGTAAGCGCTGCCACTCACCCATCGTGGTTGTACTGGTGGATGACAGAGATGGTGCGAGGGTGCAGGTGGATCCTGAGGAAGTCAGACCATACCCTCACACTGCCCTCCAGCCTATAGGTGTTCTGTAACCGCTCCAGATGGTCGTTCACAGTGGCCACGCTCACTGTAGTTGACAACAGTAGTTTGATGAATTATCTCTTTCTGCGTGTAATTTCTTTTAATTACACGCAGGGAGGTAACCCCCATGAACGGCATTTAAAGATCACACGGAAGCGACTGATAACAAACTGTATATATTTAATAGAAAATAGAGTAATGGGTGTTCTGAGAAAATGACTGGATTGTTCCAATACCTGAGCACTGAGGGTGAGACTGGGAGGCAAAATCAGCAAATATCTCCCCCTTCTGAAAACAAAGAGGGATGTCAGAATAAGAAAATGGGATAAACAAACTAAATATAATTATTTCATGTTTGATGTCACAGAACCTCTTTTTTCGTTTTCAAAAGACAATTTACAAGCATTGTGTCATAAGATCAATGTAAAAAAAAGTGTAATGCACAGGATTTATATCACATTAGAAATACTCACATCTAGTTTGTCCAGGTCTTGGAGGAAGGGGTTCTTTGTCATGGGGGTCTCTTTGTGCATCGTAATGTTTCCCTCCCTGCCAAGAGGAGCACATTATCACACTGAATACAACTAATAACTTGTTGTGCAAAGATAGACCTATATTATAATTCTTTTTCATATTTTTGTAATGGGAGAATATGCCAATAAAGGGTTTTTAAATTTACAGTTTGTGAAATGTGGTTCACAAATGATATCACATGGGACAGGAGAAAATATTCAAAGGTCATCAATTTAGTTGTTTGTACCCTCTAAGCAGCCAAATAATATCAATAACACATACCATGTGAAAGCAATATTGCCATCTTGGTCAGTTTCATACAGACTTCCCTCTTGCCTTAGAGTCTGAAGGCTACCTGTTATAGAGGAACGGAGTGAGAGATGCAGAGAGAGAGAGAGAGAGAGAGAGAGAGAGAGAGAGAGAGAGAGAGAGAGAGACATGAAGAAGAAGAGGGATTTTTCAACTTAACAAGTGTAACATTTAACAAGCTGTGTTTTTTAACAGGACCAGAAATCATGATGCAAAGTACTTGCCGCCTGCACATTGTTTGACCATGATAAAACATTTTACACTGTGCCAAATATTGAATTGAGTCTACCTGACTGTGTGTGAAACTACAACCTGTCAGCTGACATATGTTGGGGCAATATTTACCTTCAATAAAAGAAAAAGAAAATAGACTCTGACTTGGCTTGATGATTCTCCAAAGGGCAGGGGTAATATCTCCAGTCATGTTTACACATAGATTAGCAGAAGTGGGTTGCGCCTGCTGGCCAAGTGGTCCAGGCGCATGCCACATATAGGCTTTGGCCTGACAGCGTGTCGCCTGTTCGAGTCCCATTCATGGCGACCTTTGCTGCATGTCTCTCCCCCTCTCCCTCTTTCCTGTCATTCTTCACTTGTATCTATCAATAAAGGCAACAGTGTTTAATTCCTGTGCTTGAACACATGAAACTATGTTATATGTTTGTTGCAGTAGTTTGGCTGGTGAAGGATAGAAATACACTCAACAACGATGGCACATCATATCTGACATCGGCAGAACTCAGCCTATGACACTGTGCATCAGCTCGTAGATCGTTTACTCTGTCAACATGTTGCATGTCACGCATTGGATCAATTTCGATGTTACAATAGTCTCACAACAATGCCAAAAAACTAACAGAGAGAGCATTATATACAATCATTCTCATGCCAAACGGCACAAAGGACTGACGAAGACCCTCCAGCGGCACCTCAGGCTGGCAGACTGAGGAATACAATACATCCTTCCTATCGCTCACTCGTTCTTCAATCTCCATGTGGAGGGTGTGGTATCTCTGTACACACACCTTCACCAAAACCTCCAGTGTTACCCCAACGACAGAACCAGCCTTCCTCACCAACCTGTTTAGGCTTATTGTGTCCGCAGCCTTCATGTGATACCCCCACCCCACAGTAGGCCATCACAAAAGAAGAGGACACTGGCCATTACAGACTGATAGAACATCTGCAGCATCCTATAACACACGCCAAAGGATCTGAGCTCAGCAGAAACAATCCTGTTTTGGCCCTTATAGAGGGTATGTGTGTGACATCATCATCATACCAGGAAGTTATCTGGGAACGCCTACTGAGTAGCAAAATACTTTCTGGCCTTGACAGCCCATATATCCAAACATAAAAGTCCTATCTAATTGCATTAAACAACTTTAAAACACTTTGCCAAGTCACTTTACTACTCGATTTGACACTCAATTTCCCATTCATTTTATGCATGTGCATACCCTCTATTACTGTAGAACTTTGGTCTGGGACAACATATCATACAGTGTGTGTGTGCGTTCGTAGTCAGCTTACCTTTGAGATCCATGGCAATTAGACGAGGGGTGTAAGTGACATGACCCCCCAGAGTCTGTCCCTCACGAAACACAACGTCACTGTGGACCTCGTCGGGGCTATTTGATACAGAAGCATCCTGAAGATAACAAGGAGGGAGAGAGGCTGGGGTGAGTCGAAGACTCTCGACACACTCAAAATTAACAAATGTGTAAGTGTAATCATGGAAATTTTGAAATGTGTCCATCAAAAGTTCAAAACAACATATCCCTTCCAAGAGGCAAGAGCACAAGCGGAAATGTTGGCTAAATGTTGCTCACCAAGGCAAGTTAAAGGTTTTGTGATAAATGACCAGTAGCAGCATACCAAGAAAATGTATAATCAATGAAAAGGAGTGTTTAAATATCTTGCTTATGGAACAGTTTTACTGTGTATACATTGGAATACCGAATGATGGAATCAGTGATTAAGCATGCAATTCAACACAGGACAGTAATACCTATAGCTGCAACTGCAAGCTAGGCTGTCCATATGGGTATGGTATGTGTACCATCTGATTCGCTGGTATGGTACGAACTGCGACATAAAAATAAATGTCAAGGCCTCGACTACTGCTTTGTCAGTGTATGAAATACTGACTTTGAATGCCATACACACTGAATGCATCCTGCATTTACATCTCTGCCAGAGGGAATCAAACAGTTTACTAATCCTAATCACACGAGTTGAAATTCTGTACTGTACTTATGTATAATATTTAATTTATATGCATTGCATAATGGTCTTTGTGTTGTGTTGTCTAGTCTAGCTAACTAAAGCCAGTTCATTATACTGTCCTTCATGTTAGCTTCTGTTCATAATATAGTGTAACGTTCATTTTAAATACTAGCTATCACACAAGTTTTGAACTTGGATAAGTTATACACAGATCAGACTGTACCGTTATAGTTAGCTAATGCTAACAACCATAAACACTAACCTGTAAATTCCACCAGTGTGTTCCCACAAAGTTTGAATAGTGTCCCAATTGAAGGGTCACGACTTCTCTGCAATGGCTACTCATCGCGACGGTTATTAGCGATCAAAACAAACTGTAAATGTGTGTTTTTTGCGCATTAAGCGCACATTTTATGGAAATACTGTCGACAACACTGTTTTCACTCGGTCTACCTAACGTCGTAGCTTACAACAATTATGACCATTGGTTGGGTTGACGTGCGTACAGAAATGCCATTGGCTGCTCCTAAAACGCTGCGTAGTAGTTCGGTTTCACTGCGCCATTGGCCTCACATGTGGCGCACGCGGCTCCGATTGGCTAGAATCTATATCCCATAGCCCAGCGAGGCACGACCATGGCTGTGATAGGCTAGTTAGTTGTTAGGCAACTGCTAAATCACGTATATAATGAATGAATCGAGTGGACAATTAACGTACACACTGCAGTTAAACACTGGTCGTGCGATATTGATTTTACGCACAGATCGTCGAACATTATTTCCCAGCGCTGTTATTATTGTTGTTAATGTTATTGCCCATGACAGACAAACAACAACATCACAGGCTATGGGATGGTGCAAGTGCACTCGCAAAAGCGATTCTATTACAAAACGTTTAATTTTAATTACTAAATATGATCGAACTTGAACATGAACAACCTTACATTTGTTTAACACATCCAGTCCCCACCGAACCGAAAATGTTCTAGTATTTTTAACTGCCTGTCTGTGACATGACATCATATATCATATTATTAACTATTTCTTATTATGCAGCTCATTTGAAACTTATAGGTAATGTTACTATAATACTGTCTTAACTTAACTCCTAATAACGTATTGGGGCCTATTAAAATAACAAAAGATGTCCTGACCCATATGCCCGGGGGTGGGTGGGCAAGCCGGTGAGACAGGTTTGCATTGTGGAGAGAATCTCAGTCATGGACAAATACAATGGAGTCTTGAGACAGTATGAGATGTTGTAAGTGACACATTCAGTGAGTCACTAAATGGCCTGGCCTGGGTAAAGTTTAACTTGAGTAACCAATCTGCAAAGAGTGTACCTGACACTCTCAGTCAGTTTCAGAGTTAAATGAACACTCTGATGATTTTACTGTGTAGCCTGCCTCCGGGCTGCCTGTCTACTATAACCGTGCAGACCATAACATAAGCCTACCGGCTACTATTCCCCATCATCAGCCGCCATCATCATCAGACTAGTGTGTTCTGTCTGTGTTTTTGTGTAGATACTGATAGTCGCGGCCCACGGGCAAAGTCTCCCCAGTTGCTCCGCCCTTACCTCATGTAAAGAATGAACCTGCTAGCCACACCTGCCCAGTGGCTTTTCTGTCTCACCTAGTATCAAGCGGAACTTCTTGTCAAACAGGGGATCATTCATTCAGGATCGTTTACGTCTACTGGATGATTTCGGCAATGGAGCGGGATTAATAGTAGGTATTTGCTATGCTCTCTCTCTCTCTCTGTACAATATAATATTAAGTATTGGTAGACTACCCTGAGGATCGCAGTTTAGCTAGACTGCCCCACACAGGAATGTTTTTTTGCTCTCATCTGAACCAGTTGTCACGCGCGTGTGAAAAACTATTATTGCATAGATACCACTAGGGGAAAGTTTCAACTAGGTCGACTTATTAAAGCATATCTTTTCATACTGTCCCATAGTCCCATGTCAGACCTAGAGTGTATTGTAGCCTGCCTAAAGATGTTATTCACACTACAGTAGTGTGGTGGTGGTGTGTATTATTGGAGGCTATAGTCTATATTCTTTTTGTAGGCTATTGTTTGTAATATGACACACAGACACACCCATGATAACAAGTGAACTTTGCTTTTTGGGAGTTGAACTTGACAATAACATTTATTTTTCAGAATCTACTGAAGGCTGTATCACATGCAACAACAAAAATGAGTTGTAGAGGCACAAAGAGACTAAAGACAGACACTTGAAATCTATAAAAGTTAGAGTCAGACAAAAATGTCTGGACAAAGTAATTTAATCACAGAATCCGAAGCAACCCATAGTCCTTCTGCTGTAGTAGGCCTACCCCATGTAACAGAGGCCAACAATCAACAACATGTAGGCCCAGAGAAGGGGACAGAAGAAGAGAAAGATGACAACATTGAAGCAGAAGAGCTGATAAAAGTGCAGGAGCAGGAATTTCACAAGGAGGAGGAAGTGTTTGGCTCTGCTGTTTTGGAACCAAGCACATTGCCATGGCCAGGAGATGAAATGAGAAGGCTGGAGATGGTGAACAAGGGATTGTCATCAGAAAACACAGCTGTAAAGATTGAGAGGGACCAGGACACGGGTAAAGGAAGCCAAGACCTGTCAGAGGACCAAAGCCAGGCATCAAGTGACACAAAGGGGCTGGGCAAAGCCAAATGGAGGGAGAGCATGCCTGAGGGAGAAAGGTGGAGGGACGAGGACATAGACATGGTCAGGCATGACAAAGGTGACGGTTCATTTGCGGATGACGAGGAAGAAGAGGACGAAGAACCAGTGAATTGGATGCCAGAGAAAGCTGCTCTGGTGTTCACCCCGCAAGTTAACATTGTGCATCAGTCCAGCAAAGAGCTTCCCCAGGAGAGCAGTCACTATATTGACCAGGACATTGGGAAAGAGCTGCAGACGGAAAACCCAACCTCAGCAGGCCAACTGTACTCAGAGTGGACGGGAGATGACAAGTATGATGCATGTACGTATGTATCCTAGATCAGATTGACATGTGATATGTACTGAACAGAATATATGCCTATTGTAAGATACATACCGGTCTGGTATATCAGATGGCATGAAACAAAAGAGCATCCATTATATTCAGTAGAATGTGATTAGGCTAAATGTAACCGAACAAACCAAATCAATAATGAATAACATTGAGTAAAATAACATTTTAAGTAGTAGTGTGAATTTAAAAAGGGGAACAATATAGTACATGCATGTGTCAGGTTCCCTGCCACACTTGCACATTTTGGGCAGGGATGGCATTGGCACCCGTTTGGATGTACTTGACCTTTGCAAACCATAAAGATTTGACCTTTGCAAACCATGTATCATCACCTTTGGTGTCCCCATATGGTAGTCACAGTATGCCTTGTACTAATCCTCGACTTATCATACAGATCAAAATCACCACGATGAAACATAGCAGCTAGGACTTCCCTTTGTGTCTTCCTCTTATCTGACATACACATTTGTTTTTGTTCTGCTAGAATTTATTTAAACATTTGAAGACAATTCAATGGTGGACACTATTATAAACGTTATAAAAGAAAGAAAATGGTGTAAAAAAAAAAAAACCCCAATATAACCCTGTTATTTTTTTTCTCCTTCCTTAGATGTGAGTGACAATATGTGTGTTGAAAAACTTAAACTTGGTCTGGGGACAGCTGCAGCAGCTGTCATCTTCCCCCTCCTGGTGTGGGGGGGCTATGCCCTCCTTCCCTTCGAAGTACCAACGCTCAAGAGTGCTCCTCTTAGGCTGGTGTACACGTTGCGCTGCTCTTTCTTTGCCATCATCCCCATTGTACTTGGTAAGATGTTAACTTATAACTTACTGTATGAATTAAGATGTGTTGTGCCATGTCATAGACATAGAAGCACCCCTCTTAAAAAAGGTTACGTAATACATACATGGTGTGCTTTGTAGAAACAATGTGTGGTTGCAAGGACCACCATTGCAGTGTTCACATTCACACCACAGCTATGCACAATAACTTCTAATAAAGTAAATTACAAGACTAAACTTTTTGCAGAAAAGCAAAACAAAAGCAAACACTGGAGGAATAAACAAATAACACACCTTCCTCCCTTTGCACACCTACACTTGTTTTTGTCTTTCTGTAGGTGTGTTGGTGCAGGGGGTGGCAAGGCTGCGGTACAGTGAACTGAGCCCCCTATACGAGGGCAAGCTGGAGAACAGGGAAGTGGCCGTCCACTGGCACTTTGTCAACGATTCACTGAGCCTCTTCCTAGTCTACTTCCTGCAACTAGCCGTCATGGCAACCTACATCAGCCAAGAACTCCTCAAGCTTGTGCCCCTGCTCACTATAATATTTGCCTTTGGCAGGTGGGTGTGTATGAGTTTCAACAGTCTGTCTATAAGAAGGCATGGAATACATTGTGGTAAACAAATACAAGTCACGAAGTGTGTGAGTTGTTATTCTCCTGGACATTGATCATATCTCTACCAGATTATAATATCTCTATCTACCATATTAATCATAAATCACACATTTATCCACAAATGAGTCATTTCTATGTTTGCTCTCCTTTGGTCTGTCTAATAAGTTACCCAAATCCATTATTTTCGTCAGAAATAACTCGTTTTTTTTTTATACAGGTTGATCTACTGGGTATGCCTTTCACTGGGCAGCAGTGTGAGGGGTCTGGGATTCGGTCTCTCCTTCTTCCCCATACTGGTCATGCTGGGCGCCAATCTGTACTACGTATGCTCATCACTTGGAGAAGAGTCAATCTTTGATGTGGCACCTCCCACAACCACGACTCCAACTCCCATGAAAAGGTGGTGGGGTTAAGGGATGAAGTCTGGGGCAATGTTCATAGAAGCAAGGCGATTAAAAGAATTTGTACAATGCAATGCTTTTTGTTTCACGACACAAGATCAACATAAGAAAATGGTATATTGGGATAATTATGGTTTTCATCATCATAAGCATTCAGGTTAATTCAATGGCTTGTGTACTTGCAGCAGCCAATGCAGAGTAATATTTATACACAGGAGATATGAAGGAGACAGGAAGAGGAAGTCACTGCTTGACACAACTAATAAACCATCTGATTTGCACAGATTTCATATGAAGTGTTTGGAAGAGTTTATTTTTATTATTTTTAATACTATTGGCATATCGTTACCTAGCAAGCTCAGACAGTGAGATTGGTGTCACTATAGCAAAAGGTAGATCTGTTACTGTTACCTACAGATCTACCTGATCCTCATGGGTCAGAGGAGTGCCCAGACTACATGCACATTCTGAGAGTAATCCTATGATTTTAAGAACATCGATTTTGATTGAGCTTTTAACAGCTAGTGTCCATTTATGAGTGCATGCTGTTTTAGGAGAAGAAAAAAGATCTATGCAAGCATACGTGAAATACTACAGGATAAAACCGTAAATTGCCAACTACATTATATGCGCATGCTCAGTGCCATTCTAGGGTTATGTGGAATATGGAATATTCAATGAATTATTAAAAAGTTGCTAGTATTGCCAAAATGTGTTCTCTAATGTAGAATGTATATTTTTTATCATTTTTAAACCAATGTTTATAATAGGCTGATTGTTTACGTTTTCCGGTGATTAAAGGCTTTTATCCTTTTTTATCCACAGAAGCACATTACTTGTTCACTTTTGTATACTCTTTGGTTAGGTGTTTTATATAAACTGTTGAATGATCTTAGCAATGGAATTTATTTCTATTCAAAATAAACAATTTCAATCTTTTTTATCCACAGAAGCAAATTACTTGTTCACTTTTGTATACTCTTCGGTTAGGTGTTTTATATAAACTGTTGAATGATCTTAGCTATGGAATTTATTTCTATTCAAAATAAACAATAAACAATCTTCAACCGCTATCCGCAGTCGGATCACGGGGGCAACAGCTCCACCAGAGAGCTCCAGACTGCCCTCTCCAGAGGAACATTAGTAACTTCCTCCTGGGGGATCCCGAGGTGTTCCAAGGCCAGTGAGTTGATGTGATTCCTGATGTGCCTTGGTCTGCCCCGGGACCTCCCTAGGGAGACGCCCAACAGGCAATGATCCTAGCCAGATGCCAGAACTACCTAAGCTAGCTCCTTTCCAAGCGAAGTAGGGACTCTACTCCGAGTCTCTTTTGCGTGACTGAACTTCTCACCCTATCTCAGAGAGCTTTGCCTTCTCGCTCAGCTCTTTGTCACATTTATATTTACCTTATATTTACTTAAATAGGTAAATAGACTGTTGAAGCATAATTGACCATACGCTGGCATAAAAACCTTTGTATTCCACCTTTTTTGAGGATTCAAGCATGCACAATTCGATTACAGGCAGAAGAGTGGCGATAAAGATGGGAAATTATTACAATTATTAAACAAATAAACCAGATTCATACACATTTCACTCAAGTTTGTCTATTTAATATATAAAATACGGTAAAACATACGCAAAAAGGATAAGGTTTCAAGGGACTTGGATACTTTGGTACAACAAACACTTTTTTTTGTAAAAGCGGTATAGAATTTTAGTAACATATCAGTGCATACTTTGTATATGAAAATATACACAAATTGTATATCATTCTCGAAAAAACAACAAAAAGAAATATTTCTTTACAACAAAACCCAAAGCAGACTAGCTGAACACAATATATTAGCTATAAATTTCCTCTTTAGTATTTCATATGCTACATTTTTCTGAGTCGTTTTAAACTCATATGTGATGCATGTCCTTTATCATTATGGTATGTAACATATCTTTTGTTGTTACTTGTTGCTATCCCATGCAAGTACATCTTTCAAATTTTATGAATTGCTAAATTTCAGTTGTTTCCCCCATTTTATAAATATATTCTATATCTTAATTAAAACTGCAGCATTTAACTGGTATTTTCCTTCATTGCATTTGCTAATACCACAATAACTGATCGTGCAATTTTTAGCAAGTTGTTTAAAAAAAAAGGAAACCAGTACTATATATGTATATGATAAGGTACATCAAATAAAAAAAATAAAAACTGTTGGCTAATCCTACACAAAATAGCAATGAAATAAAAAGCTCCATAATAATAATATCATAATAATAATAGACAATGGAACTGTCACCAGCACAAATTAACAATCCAAAAATAGTGAGATTCTAAAAAACATTGTACACAACAAGAAAGAGGGGTGCAGGTTTTCATTTCTCATATAAGATTGTCTTGAGACTAAATTGCTAGATTGGACAGAGAACCTTTTGTACATGAATGACCTGCATATGGCAGGATGTCGAAGCCAAATGCTGTGGTGTCACATATTTCACTCGACCACCTGCTCCCATGGAGCGAAGTCTTTCCATTGAAATGAGTCTGCTTCAGAAGGGAAATGGCCACGTGACAGTTGTTATTCTTAATGGAGCAAATGCATAAACCTGGTATCCTACACGAGAGAAGGTAAAATGACCTAAGCAATTGGAACTTCTGCATTATTTCCTGCCATACTGACATGGTATTGTATTTGTATCACGTTGACATTTTCTTAATCTCACACACTGCATGCAACACTATACAGCATCGGTAGCAGGGAGGGGGGAGTGGGTGTTAATTTATTTTGTTAGCTGCCCCAAAAAAGTGCAAACATCAGCATCTGCTCTCGCATTTTAACAGCGAGGAAGATACACTGCAAACACTGCATTGCACTATGGGAGGGCCCAGGACAAGCCATGCTGAACATCCATTCAGGAGTCTGCCGTCTTTGTGCACCTGGACCATTTATCCCGCCATTTCCCCAACACAGACTTAGCGCTGCTGCGAGAGAATATATAACCCATGTCTTTAAGAAGTAGCACAACATTGTTTACCTGCATGCATGATCTGTAGAAACCGATGCTGATTGTATACAGTTTTCATATAAAATGTGTATCCTATCTATGAGAACTTGGCAGAATGTTACCTCTTAACAGAAGTTTGTTCATGATGATGCCTTTTCACGGTAGGAGTATAGACGTGTTTGCTCAATTCATAGAGCCTGTATTTTCATGATTTCAAGAACAGTCTTGATTCTGTGAAGAAACAAGGTATACTACTGAGCCTTCACATTATTCAAATTTGAATGTCTGTCCATCTGGATTACATCCAAATGTATTGTGGCTTTTGACATCAAATGTTAAAATCGGTGGTTAGAGAACATAGTGACACCACAACCAAGCAGGCCTCTGTGAGTGAGACAGAAAGTGCACACACTATCAACACTAGCATAAAATAGGTTACTGAAACGAGTCCGATTCACCAGCACTAGCATGTGCGGCTTAACCCCTGCGTCGTAGCTCGAAACATATCAAATTCACACTCATATAATGCAAACAGATCCACTGAGAATTAACACATTGCTTGTTTTAGGGATACCTAGCAAAGTCTATGCAAATATATTCATATGTACATACACGTCGTCCAAGCTGAAAAGCTATTTTACTTTGCTGCCAACTGAAGCGGTAGAAATATAGAAAACGTCTGTTCCTTTCACTTTTTGAAACACCACAAAGAGCTAAGGAGAGCTAGTAGATTGCTAGAGGGTGGACATCAAAGCTTTTTGTATAAGGAGTGATTTTATACAAAGTCAGAATTCCTACTTCTGGACTACTAACAGACCCTCAAAACAGATTTAAAATACCAACAGATAAAGAACACTTGGACTGAAACTTGAACCAAATACTTCCCTATACCAAAAGCCATCGGAGGCTCCAATAACTGACTACACGTTTAAAGTGGATGGCATCTAGCTCCTGTTGTTAAGCTTTTATTACGCTGGCTGGATTTCTGGTGCGACAACTTCCATCCACGTTCTAAAGGTGGCGAGGCGTGAGGACTGGAGAAGCACCCAAACTGAGGAAAGAGAGCTACGGCCGACTCAAAGCGCTTATATTTTGCTAGCTTCACAAATCGTATCATAAGTCATTACTGTGGGAGTGTCAGAGTGCGAGTGATATTCTCCGGTGTCCCTGCTCCATGTGTGAGAGGCATTTGGCATTTTCAAAGAGGTTGATATTGGCACTCTGGCATGGCGCTTGGGTCTTTAGTCGTAGTTGGTAGCACACGTTGACCGCAGAGTGCCACCTGAGGGCTTTAGCCCAGGGAGGGGGTTGGTAAATGTGGCAGGGGAGGGATCCATTCATGGTGAATTATTCTTACCCGGAAGCCGCATCTAAGGCTCTTGTCCAGTGCCAACCACTATGTTGAGCCAACAGTCTTCACAAACCATACTCGTCCAGGTACAGTGGCTTCCAAAAGTGCATTTTGGAAGTTATATTCATGAGAATGAACAGTACTCACTGCAAATAAATGACACTCGATTTGTAATAGCGAGAGTGGAGAGTCAATATGGTATTCAAAGTTCCATGTGGACAACCAGCCTGTGTGCCACTGTGCCACCTTTCAAACTGTGAGCAATGTGGCAGTGCTCAGTGTACATACATAAATGTGATGCTGACAACAGGATCTAACAACATAGATTCTGTTTCACAATTGGTATAAGCACCGAAACCACGTGAAAGGTAAATGTTTTGCATAAAGTCTTCAAAGCAAGCCTCAGTTCTGCCAAAAAAAGAAAAAGAAAAGGGGGAAAATACTATGGGAGTCTGTTCATTCAAGCCACATTTGCTTTGAGGTTCTACCTTCTCTCTATTTACTGCACTGCCACAGACAAAATCTTACTGGGCCACACCTCCCTCACTCACTCAGAGCATGCCCACAGAAGTGTTTTTCTATTTATTTATTTTTTACTTGTTTTGGCAAAGCCTCAAAAGTCTGGACAAATCAGCGGGGTAGGTGGGTATACAGTTTTGGACAGAGGCAGATGTGTGATGATAGTGTCATTTGGCAGTGGGGTTGAGGCAGTGGATGGGAGGGTACAGGGATGAGCATGTGTAGGTGATGGGTAGGTGTTTTAAGTGTCACCAGGACTGCAGGCAGCGGGCGTCCCTTTCGGCCTCTATGTGACCCAGCCGTCCAATCTCATGCGCTTAACGTTACCGCCCTCCTGCTCCGATTCACTCTGCACTCTAAGTAGCTCGGTGGAGGGGCTGAAGTCAGAGGGCAGGGATCGCCCGGCAGAACCCGC
>OOFJ01058982.1:0-10420 GCA_900323375.1 Benthosema glaciale
GCAACACTACCATGTGGGGGTCCCCGGGGTGTCCCTGCAACATCCACCCCCCCAGGAACACGCCCAGGGGAGCAGCCCGAATCCGGCAAGCCGCCCCGTGTCCGAAACCATCGATAAATTACAGAGTTACCGTGTGGGGGTCCCTAGGGTGTCCCCAGGGGGTCCCCAAAACATCCAGACCCACAGTAACACGGTCAGGGAGCCAGCCCGGTAACGGCGTGCCTTCCCACGTCCGAAACGGTGGAGAAATGACCGAGTTACTGTATGGAGGTCCCCAGGGGGGGTCCCTGGGGACAGGGGGTCCCCGGAACAATCAAGACCCCCAGAAACACGGCCAGGAGGCCGGCCCGCTTTCGGCGTGCTGCCCCGTATCCAAAACTGTCGAGAAATGACAGAGTTACGGTATTTTAGGTGTTCCTGGGGGGTCCCTGGGGGGTCCCCGGGAATGTCCAGAGTTCCAGACCCCCAGGAACACGCCCAGGAGGTCGGCTGGGTTAGGGTGAGCCTGCCCGTGTCTTAAACTGTCGAGAAATGACTGAGTTGCAGTGTTGCATATTTTGGTACTCATACGCGGACGGACGGAGACATACACACGGTACTCATACGCGGACGGACGGACGGAGACATACACACATTGCTACGTAATGGAGCGGTTAGGCACCGCTCAAAAACAGCAGGAAAACATAATTGCTCTTTTGGAGAAGCGAGTAGTCGGCCAGTCAGCCAGTAGTGTATAATTAGCCTAAATTAAATAAATTCATTCGTGATTTTATTTAGCTAGATGTGTAGATGCATGGTTACCATTCAAGGACACTTATTTCAGTAATATTACATGTCTCAAATCAATATCTTATTTGCTAACATTAAATATTTTTACCCAATAATCAACATATAAATTAAACTTAATTATATACATCCTCTCTGAGATACAAATATTTTACTTTAATAATGAGCAGTTGAGACGAATAACCGTCCATACTAATTATCCATAATGTATAAATCATGGATAAGTGGTCAGGACAGCCTTTTCGGGGAGGGGTCAGAATAAATTATGGACATAGATGGTTATTCGTCTCAACTGCTCAATTGTTTACATTTTCATGTAAAGAATTTTATCACATACTCCAAAGCAACTCACAGTACGCATTTTAAGCCGATTCATTGCTTTTTTATGTCCTAAGTGCACTATTATTGTAACAAGTTGTACCATAGTTCCCTTACTTTCAGTGTGGTAGGCAAATCTTCCACTGATAATCTCCCTGTGGTTAGTCTAACTTGTTATTGCACATTATAGCTGCTACACTTCCAGTTTTCTATTGATATCCACATTACCAACCTGTGTGGTATGTTTTCACAAGTTCATTGCTTCATTGTTTAACTCGCCATCTGGCTCGAAATTGAAAACAATAAGACTCACAATTGTTTGTGTTCCTTTCCACGTGCACTTTTTTCTTTTTAGGAATACTGTTTTTCTAGTGCTTTGATTGTCTTGGCAGCGTCATTTTTGTTGTCGTGTCTGCTACTGCCTGTGAGGGAATGCCTTCTCACTCACACAGTTGTACACAGTTGAGGCACAGTTGAGGACGTTTAGAAGTCTGCTGGTCTGATCATCATTGTAGTAGACTTCAGTGAGTAGCCAGAGCCTTTCCAGTAGTACCATTTGATTCCATTGAAGCGATTTGAGTTCTGGCCTTGTTGGAAATACATTCCATTCAAATTGGATGGACCGCAGGCATCAAACCACCATCCTATGGACGGAAAGGAACAAAGGGGTTAGATCTTCTTATGAACAGAACGGGGTGCACTTTGTACGTCTCCAGCGAAAATAGCTGAACTACATCTTCACATGGCATTGCGTTGCAAGCTTGTGGATCTCTTATTTTTGCTAGATTTTTGCCTTTTTTGCCAGATGTTTGCCTACATGCCCAGAATAGGGATGCTAGGGTTCATGTGGTTAAAGTCTAACGAGGACATATGTGGATCAAATCGATCAGGATCTGGATCCACACAGAAACAGCATTCCTCCAAATGTGAATCTTGGGCTGAATGTGACCACTAGCATGTAACATCAGCCATCTATGACGTTTCTATCATGTACTGTATGACTCCACAATTGGGCAAGCTTTCAGCACAATCACAAGTGGGGGCACTCTGGGATTTACTGGCAGAGTGCATACACATTTTGACACTGATTAAAATAAATGTGATTCCTTGCGAACACTAGAGTGAATATTGTTTATATAATCACAGACATCACACAAAACGATGGTGGAAACAACGCGTTATTATGGGACCAACATGATCCCTTATGGGTCAATTGTTTTTCTGAGTTAAATTAGCAGTCACATTACTGTAGGGATAGGGTTCCAGGAACGGATAATGGACAGACTCTTCACTCTTCTGAGAGAGACCCTTCATGAACGTCAAGCTGACATTGACCCCGTTGCAGAAGAATCCAATGTCTGGTCTGGCAGCATAGTTACTCACAGAGGCATGGAGAGGAGGACTTCTATAAAGTTCTAAAAAGGGGGGACGACGACGACGACTTTGTTCCCAGGCTATTAATGTCAGACATTGCAAAGGCTGAATTCCCCAATGAGCTGATCAGTGATTAACTCTGAGCTAATTGTACTCTTTGACCCAAAAGCAGAAATGCAGGAGCCCCTTGAAAGTACGTACTTGAAGATTTCTTGGGGAAGTGCCAACCTTAGAATGGGAGTTTCTTTGTCCCTTTCCTGATGCAGTGAGCACCTTTAGAATATTACAGTTACACCCAAATTGGTGTGAACGTTCGATTTACCTGGACATATTCAGGGTTAATTGTGACCATACGTTTGTAATGTACCTAACCGGTGCATCTACTGTATGTGACAATGAAGTGAATCTGACTCTTACCTCCTGATGTCAGCTGTGAACATTTGCAAACACATTTGTCATTGTCTGCATCCTTTGTGCTGAAATCACTTCCTGGCTGGCCAAGGCTGCTTGATTTGCCTGCTGTTCCACTGTAGCTTTTAAGGTGTATCCTGTAGGATGAAAAGGGAAAATGGAGGAAGAAGTCAATGATTGGTGTTCCTCAAAAGACAACCTTTAACCACATTGACCATAATACCATACAGCAGTGGTTCCCAAACCTTTTGGCTCAAGACCCTAAAGAGAAATTAGACGTTTGCCCGGGACCCAAACTAGTGAGATCAAATGGACCAGCAGATCAGCAGCAGCAGAACTACAAAATCAAACAGTTCATACCGCGTTGTCAGCTTGTAATTGCCTATTTTCACTACTTCTTTCTATTTTATGAAATTTCTTTACACATTTTATTTGTATTTCTTCATGAAATTACTGAAAAAAAAGATATTGAATTCGGTTTTAATTCACGAACATGTAGCAAACCAAAATGAAAGGGACCCATAATGTGTGTGCCCCACAAATGGGTGCCATACAATATACTTGGATGCCATGGTCCCCGATGGCTCTGTACTAGGTCTGTTCTTTTCCCCCCATCTACACCAAATCTCTTTGCTGAAAATAGCAGAATAGAAGAATTTTATGTTAGGGTTAATGTGGTTTAATCCTGTCCTAACCTTTTTTTTTCTGGCATGTCATTGTAGGTGAAGGTTTTTTATTGAATAACAATCACATGCGTTTGAAGTGAGGGGCGCTCTTATCATCGTACATCATCACATGACATAAAATAGACACTGTCTATTTGCTCAGATGCTATGATGTAAAATTCTCCATTCAATGTCAATGGGAATTGTGTGTAGGACAAAGTTTGTGAACATACACTAAAAGCATAGAAATCAAAAGATGATAATCTCTACTTTGGCACTGTGAACAAAGTGATTAAAGATACACAGTTTTTGCATAATTTGTTATCTAATGTAGATATGTTGGGGTAGTCAGAGCTACTAATCTTTTGTCACAAGATTGTACACAGATCTTCAGTGACTTTCTTATGTTAAAGATACCTTTTTAAAACATTGCAGTCACCTTATTCTTTTGCATGAATCATATTGGTGCAGTTATGTGCAAAAATGCAACGTACTTGTAATGTTGTGCTTCATTATCGAGAAAGAAATGTTCGTATTGTGAGAATGCAGAGTTTCCTTCCCAGTCCGTCAGCTGGATTCTCAGTCTGTATGGTTGTTGATTTGTCAATTTGGAGGTAAATTCATTTCCTAGCCAGTATTCACCTGAAGGTTCTCCAAACCCCTATTAGAGAGCATAAAAAACATAAAACTTTAATGGAACCTACAGTAGAGCATTTTATAGCAGTCACCATCCATCAAATGGACTGTCTGTGTTCTAAATCCATTTGGCTTTTTGTTCAAATGATCATGATTAATTTGTCTCTTTTCGAAGGAAGTTACAAAATGATGGAAATGCACTCTGTCCCTAAACAATCATTGGAAACCTGTTCTCTTTGCTGTCGGGTGGAAACCTCATAATGTTCAAAGCTGTTTCTTTGCAGCATTCAAATTCTAAAAGAGCAGATCCACAAGCGTTGCAATGCGAGGTGTAATGAGCTAGCTAGCAGATGGGATATTTTATTATTTTTTCTACTTTTGAGTGACACTAGTATGGCGAATTAGTGCATTAATTTACAAAAGAAAGTCAAAATACAGAGATAAGAGGTTTCTGCCCGGCAGCAACGTTATGTGAAGACCTAAAAATAGTCTATGTATCGTACAGTATATCAGAATAGTAACACAAGCTAGGCAGTATTTGTTTTCTTGGGAAGGAATTTCATCTTGATAGCTTACCGTTTTGTATTCTTTCCACGTACGGTGAAAGTCAACACGTCCGTCAAACCTTTTTTGTAGTATTGTCCATCCACCTCCCTCTGTCTCCATATCACAGAAAGCCTTTACAAAACAGATACAGGGAAGGCCTCTCCAGTTATTGACTTAATGAATGCATGGTTCATTTAAAATTTGGCAGTGCAGTCTCGGTTTTGTTTGTCTCAAACAGATGTCCTGCTACCGTAAAGGGCTTGAGTTCCAAGTTTTAATCACTGAAAAGTATCTAAGGAGATCACTCTTCAAGCTCAAGCATCCGCCACATTAACCAAAGGCTGAGGACATTTTAATTTAACCAGGTTTTAAAGACTGATTTCTTTATTTGCAGAGTATTGTTTGTGTGTGCCAGACAGACGGTACAGCTCCTCCCTTTGTCCTCTTTCAACCAATTGCTTATTAACAGTTTTCTTCATGCATTTATTATGTTCTATACAGACGGTGATCATCACCTTAATTTCCTGGGTAGTGTTGGGTAGAGTGAGTGCGTAGACGCCACTTTCAGTGTTTCCAGACTTGAAGAGAGCAGCACAGTCCATGTATGTAGTCGGTGTATCCTGCATCATGGACGGTTTGGTTTCTGCAAAACAAGCAATTCACATAACTGAGCACTACAAGTGTGCATATGTATTAGTCTGCACGCAAGCACACACACACACACACACACTCACACACACACACTCACACACACTCTCCTGTGTCCTTACCGTCCTATGGGCCCAAGAGCAGTGATTCACAAACTTTTTAGCTCAAGATGCACGTGCGCATGCGCACACACACACACACACACACACACACACACACACACACACACACACACACACACACACACACACACACACACACACACACACACACACACACACATTGTCTTCTCTCCTGTGTCCTTACTGTCCTATGGGCCCAAACGTTTTGGCTCAAGACCCAAAATAGAAATGTGACGTTTGCCCAGGACCCAAAATAGTGAAAATAGCACATTTATAAGCTTGTAGATCTGTTTTCACAGACCAATTTTTATCGGTCACAACTAAATAAAAAATATTTTGTATATATTTAAAACAAATAATGGTATACATTTTAAAACAAACAAGCAAACAAATCTAAGAAATTCCATAATAAAATAAAGTAAAATGATCTACAAGCTTGCAAAGCGGTACGAATTTGTCAGGCGCAAACCTTTGTGCGCTTGTAGATCTATTATTTTCACTAGTTTGGGTCCCAGGCAAAGGTCTAATTTCTCTTTTGGGTCTTGACCTGAAATGTTTGGGAACCACTGCCCCAAAGGATTCATACTGCACAAGCATTTCCAACATGTATTTGGGCCCAGAACCAGAGCGTGGTCTTTAGACAGACTTTAGTTCCGACACTGTTGGCCCCGACAGTCATTAGACCAACAACCTACCTCAAAACCTAGCCTAACCATAACCGCAAGCACGGGAGGAGCAACGTATGTTTGAGCGCTAGTCCGACCGTTGTTCCCGCATGTCGGACTAATGCTCCGTCGGAATTACCATCGGATCCCCTTTAGACATGCATCACAATTATCTTGGTGACTGTGATAGCCAGTGTAAGGATTTTAGAACTAGTGTAATGTGGTAGTCTACTCTAGTCTACACAATACATGATAATTGAAAAGTAATCCTCGGGACGTACTTGTTCCACCGGGCGAGGGGGCAGATATCTTGTTGATGAGGCTGTTGACAGTGTCCAGTAGCTCCTGTTGCTGGCGGTGCAGCACAGTGTTGTTGGAGGAGACACGCAGTAGCTGCTCCTCCAGTTCCCCTATGATGGCCGTCTGCCTCTGGATGAGGCTCTGAAGCTGTTCCTTCTCCTCTCGCAGCGTCTTCAGCTCCACCTGTCTCTGCACCTCCATCTCCCCTACCCTCTTCTCCAGGAAGCTGATGAGAAACAAGGGTACGATTTCAACGACCGGCGTAGCCTTTACTGTACTGTACGCTGAACAGAATCAGCATTATAGGAACAATAATGATCCTCATATCAGAATTGGTTTTCTCGTTTGAAGATGCCCTTACCTGTTCTTGTCATTCAGCTTACTTATTTCACTTGTTTGGACAATCAGTTGTTTTTCCAACTTGTTTGTTGACAAGGAGTTCTCAAGAAGTTTGCGCTCAAGTCTTGTACTATGGTTTATAACCTAGAGATGAAAGGAGCAGTTTTGAGAAACATTCATCGGCTAGGCTATTTCTCACAGGGAACTTTTTCAGATCATACAGTAGTGATTTTTTTAATTGCTGAGAGCCATTTAAAGGGTAAACATTTTGTACTATCAAGTCAAATACTTGGCACAAGCCTAAAGAAGAACTTAAGATATTTAGGGGTTGGAGTTGGGTTTCCCACAAGAACAGAACATGCCCTTAAGCTAAACTTACAACCATGGTATGAAAAAAAATGGTCTGGTCTTTTCTGGATATAAAAAAAATAATCACTTTGTTTTATACAATTGCTTCTGGCTGTGACACTTCTCCATTTTCTTAAGCATACTATGTTATACAATCAGAACAATAACATGGTTCACTGCAATTTACCGGGTTCAGCTACAGTTCATAGTATGCACAATGTTAAGTCATTAAATTAATCTGTCGGTCCCTTTTGTAGAAATTAGCAAGACTCTTCATCAATACTGTTTGCAAATCTTGAAGTGTCCTCCATGCTAGCAAGGACTGTAGTGTGTGTCTCAAGGTGAGTCTCTCCCTGTCACAACCACACACTGTGACTGTCAGCATAAAGCACCACAACACTAATGGACTAACCCATTCTAAAGAACATTTTTTGAATTGGATGAATAGTTGTTGTTCCATTAGGCGAGCAAGTTCAACCCACTTTGACCCAAGCTCTGTTTGTAGTTTCCATCACAGTCTAAAGACTACAATGAGCATAGTCCATAGCTAGTTGGAAAAACAAAATCTGTTTTCATGACAGGAAAAAGCAGAACAATCAAATTCCAATAAAGCTTAAAGTGTACATTGGAAAGTGGGCAGGGGTAGGGTTAGAGGCACTGTGCATAGAAAAACAATTCTCAGTGTTAATTTATCCGTTTGTAAATCTGAGAGTGTACCAATGGAGCCAAATATACCCTTCATTACGTGTCCATTTGTAGACTGAGTGAAATGAACACTCAGGATTTTGCAGTGCACACGTATTTTCGCAGACAGATGTATTGAACCACACTGCTGGGTCGAGGACCTTGTCTCTGATTTCCCAGTTTGGAGGAACTGAACTCAGCAAAAAGCATATGTTGTTTACGTGAATCCTACGCTGCGTGTCTCTAACAGAGCTGTTGATGCCTTTGAACAGACGGATGTCTGATTGTGACAAACTGATAGACCCCTTTCTGTGGGAATACAATTGTGCTAATAACAGGAAATGCTGTGCAGTTGGCTCACATAAGGTCAGTGACGTTGTGAAGCCAAAACAACACACTGGCACAGGAGGGTTTAGTGCGTGCGTGTGTGTCATGATTTCATGTTCTACACCTACAGCTTCAGTATGGAGTAGGCCACAGTATTACTTTAGTGTTATCTCTCAAATATGAACGAATAGAATCATTCCAAAACAGAAAACAACTACCATATTGCATTCTCACACTGTGTAATTAATTATCTTTTTGCAGAATTCGACACCTATCTTAATATTATAGTTGAATTTGTGTGACATCTAAACAGTGGAAGATTTTGTTTGTGGAACAGTGGATGATTTTTGTGTTCCCAAAGCGCTCTGTGGCAAGGTAAAATCTGAAAGGTGTAGGTACAGTAGTGGATGATGTTTGTCACAATATGTTCTTACAGTCTTACCTGTGCCTCCACATTTGTTAGTTTCCGTGTTTGCTCTGCAGTTTGACTCAGCAGGTTCGTTCCTATTTGGATCATCGCAGCTGTGTGGTTGTGCACCGCATTCTGTTGGATCTGGACCATCTCCTGCTTCATGCTGTCTTGTATGTAGTTCTCCAGCTGCCGTTAGGATAGATGAAGAGGGGCGGGTTAGCATGAGTCAGCCCTTTTATATACGAATTTTGATTATTTTTAGAAATGTAATTATTAGCCTTCCTTTTATCTTTTCAGGGAAACTGCTGAACAGTTAACAATTGTTTCATCATGAATGACCTGTCTTACAATACAGTACACTAACACAGACGAAAACGCCAGAGGACTGTCTATTAATTGTATTCGTATAGCCACAGTCTTATAAGCAGCTTCACCTGTATACCTTTATTGTATATATGGTACTCTATTGTACTATAGGTATTTAAAGCATTGATTGCTCAAGGCCACTGATGGAAGATCTTTATATAGCACGCCCATATAGCACGCTTCAGCTACTTCCTCGCCTTGCAGCTTGCAAGCCCCAAGGCTGTGCTGGCAGATAAAAACAAGCTCCTTCTCTCTCTACGTCGTCCGCAGACCATAATGGTCCAGACCATAATGGCCCTCAACAATTATAGTGTGAAAAATCACACTAAGGGGCTGCCACATGACGTCATGCTGAAAAAGTTTGGGTGGGGGCTCCTTAAAGCAAACGTTAAAAGTCCATAGACTTCACTTGGCTGCCACATGACGCCACGAGCCAGACAAAAACAATGTAGTTCCGGCATTGTTGCGTGCAGCGTTGTCGAGGAGCGTGCCTATTTTGAAGTGCTTGCCCATTTGCAATACCGGAAGTGCTGCTTGCAGCATTGTTGAGAACCAAGTACTGATCCGTGATCCCAGTGAATCAATTCCTTATTTTTTACTAATAGTATTCCTTAGATGCTATATCTTATTTCCAATTGAAAGGGGTAGTTGAAAATATGTAATTTGTGTTGTCAAAGCATAACTTATGCGCTTCACCCTTTGATGATAATTCATCTTATGTTAACAGGGTTTTCCTCTTGGTAGCTATCAGCACTTACTGATGGTGCATGAATTCAGCACACATGCCTAGGGGAAACCATGAATAACTATCAAGCATAGAGGTATTTGCCATATTGGATGGTTGGTGACAGATATGGCTCTTCATCCATGCTTTGTAACTATTGAATATGAAATGCGACACCAAGGGACTGTGATCACATGTTATTGTGAGCAAGGTCAAGAACTTCTCAGTGGTTGGTCTGACACTGTATTCATTCTTTTTTCTGAGCTACTTTGGAGTCAGTGTTTAAAGAAATGTTTTCTGTTCTGTACTTTATTCCTTAGTTTAGGTCTTTTCTAAAACAAGTCTTGTTGCAGTAGTGCCCCCATTCCTCTTTTGTCAGACCTAGAATTCTCATGAGAGGCGGAAGTGGACAGAATTATCCCATGGCAACCCAGACTTTTTGAAAGTGTTTACATAGTAATGTTGAAGCGTCTAAAAATTGAGGCAGGAAGTTCATTTGCATGTGGTTGTTTGCCACAGGGGTCAAAAGAGGAAAAGTAGTAGAGCCTATTTTTCCCATCGCTGTGTATACTCATACTACATACCGTATACAGTACATACTATACATATATAGTATATACATATATACATATATATACATATATACATATATATACATATATATATATATACATATATATATATATATATATATATATATATATGTATATATGTATATATATATATATATGTATATATATATATATTGG
>OOFJ01058988.1:0-11802 GCA_900323375.1 Benthosema glaciale
AGGCGTGTAGGTTCCCTCTATGAAACGTTATGTAGCGAAACGTATTCGCCGGTCGATCGCATGAATAAACCGATTTCCCGAACCTTACGTTTGGCTTGATAACGATTCATAGAAAGAACCTACACGCCTGTAAGTAATTGCAGATTAAAGATCGATATTTGGTGATCACGCAGCACTTTGAATTGTGAAAAACGGACGTAAACTCACCGTTATATGGTTAAAACAAAAGACGTGCTCCATGCGCCATGAGTAAAAAAAAAAGCGCAGCAACAGCGCATAGCGGGTCACGGGTAAGGCTGAAACAATATAACGCTTGGCATAACGGGCATAGATAAGGGATCTCTTAAAGGCAATGGGATGTGCCACAGAGATTGGTGGAATTGCTGAAACGCCCAAACCACACCTATGCATAATGTAACGGGTGGCGGAGGTGTTTAAGGGATTTAGAATGGTCACCAAAATAACAATGTTAAGGGGGGAACGCCCGTTCCCTTAGGCTAGATGCGCTAATTGTGCATCTAGAAAGTTGCGACAACGATCGAGCCCATGATCTCTATAGTCATGTGATCGACGACAGGCCTGTTTGATTTCTCATATTCCGTCCTGATTGGCTAAGATTGGCTTCCAAAGATTTCAGGAGTGGCCCGTTTTGTACAAAATGCAAGCAGTCCCACTAGGCTGAGAAGAAATGCCACTTCAAAAAAATGCTTGTATCCTGGTGGAGACCTGTGCCCCGAGGGGCACTTTTTGTAGTTATTACATTATTCATGCAGGATAGTACATATGTTTTTAAATCTCTAAGTCATTCAATGACAATGGTGCATTACAAACAATCCAAATCCACTTTCCACTTTCCAAAAGGACAGGAGCTTTCCAAATGACAGAAAATATATTTAGGGCAGGCTGTGCAAGTTATCCTTATTGACAGGAATTATTTTCAACAGTGTATGTGTGTCCCAGTTACAGCATCTGTGTTGTTCTATACTATGATGATGGTGTACTGTCCATAAAAAAATAACCAATGTAGCCTATATAAGTTCACAAGTGGACTCAGGTGCGCAACAAAGTATAAATCAGAGCAATCAGGCTTTAAAAGTAGCATCAAAGGAGGCACAGGCATCAACCACAAAGCCATACTGACCCAATGACCTCAGTCCCAATGACCTCAGCTCTCTTCAACTTATGACCACTACTTCCTGCTACCAAACAACTTTTAATTAAAAAAAAGAAAGAAGCTAGGACAGATCATTAATTAGGTGGAGAACCAACACGGATTAGAAATGATTCATGCACCTGTTCTAAAGAAGCTTTCTTCTTGGCAAACTGGCATGTGTACACAGTAACACCCAGCTGTGGCTGTGGCACAACACAAATTAATTCAGAGTGCACCAGCAGCTACAAGTCATTATTTTGCTTTCGGCATTTAGCTTCAGAGACGGAAAATAAATATCATATTGGCTCTAATGTCTATAATGATAAAACATGCACTGTGTGCACTACTGTGGACCGATAGTGGGGTGGCAGAGACCCACTGGAGCAACAACGTCCTCACTGCCACCCCCGTGCTCATTGCTTTAAGGATCTGCAATCAATGAACATTTCATCAAAGACCTGAATGAGTGGGCCGGGGTGACAGACCTAGGGCTGCAATGAGAGAGTCATGAGTGCCACTACTGTGTTAAAATGTCCTGCTTGTCTGTCTTATTACTAAGATCAAAACAGGGAAACGCAATGTCTGTTCAGTGTGTTATGAATGAAAAATATTATATTAGACTAATTTCAATTCTAAAATGATGGGCCTCTCGATGATAATATTTGAAGTCACCCTTAATTGGATGAATGAATCTGTCACAAAAAAGATCACCCCTACATTTCTCTCTTAAGCTAGGCGTTAAATTGTTAAAATCGAATTTCCCACGTTGTGAAAGAGATATGACAAAATAACCATTGGCTTTTTTTTTCAAAGTCCCTGCTTTAAGTTACCAAGCTGAGGATGTTTCTAGCTGTGCCTGACATTTTGTGTCTCAAATAGAATGCTAATATTTCACAGTAAATTGTACAGTGATACCAAAATTAGCACAATTCTTACACACTAAAAATTACGTAAGACTTATGCAAAATGTATATATAAATAGAAGAAAATATCCATGCAATTACCCTGCATACCTGCACGGAATTGCACCAGTCTCATATTAGTACGTTTGTGCACACAAGGCATTTTGTATCACTTAATCTGAAAAGTCTGGAAAAACGAATACATCCTTATTGTGATTTCTCTAAAGGAATTCCTTTGGGATATGAAGCCAAACTGCCTATCAACATAGTAAGTATTTCCTCAGTGTTGGATGTGATTAGAAAAGAGGTGGTATGTTTTCTTGTAATAGGCCACATTTTGAATGTTTTCAGTGATGTTGTTGTATTGTCCCTCACATACAATGCTGAATGGAATGAAGGACAGACATGAAGTGATTATCATGTCATGGCCATGCTATAAATCCCCACATGCCCCCACAGTCCATTGTGTTCACACATACATTGCACAAACCACCATGCAATCCTTCTGAAATAAATGAGCTCAGGTAAAAAGAAAGCGATGTAATGCCAAGCGCCAGCCCAAACACAATGCCACATAGTGGTGAAAGGTGAAATTAGTCAGTATATGTCATGAGGATATAGCTTTGCAATTTTGACTATGAATAGACGGTGATGAAAGCACTTTGCACTTTGCATGCTGCCAGCGTTCCATTCCCCTCATCTCTCCAGCTCCTCTTCTTACTAACATCTCAAGTCCAAAGCCTGCTGGAAATGTATCACTAAAACCTTTTCTTTTCAGCCATATTGGCCAAAATACACCTTTATGTTGGCACAATTAATCATGCCGCTGTCAAAGGGACAAGGATGTAATTTACATGGTGACAGTCAGAATGACTCAACGAGGAAGGAAGGAAGAGAAGAGGTAGGCAGAGAGAAAGGGGTTTAGAGCATAAAGGAGAGAGAGACAGACAGAGTGCGCGCATGTCTGTGCGTGCGTGCATGTGTGCTTGCGTGAGTGCGTGAGACAGACAGACAGACAGAATTGGAGCTATAACATAATCTGGTTCTCATTATTAACTATCTTTCCTCTTTTCAATCAGTGGTTGCTTGTGCTCAAAGGGTGTTCTAATGAAACTATTATCGCTATGCCAAGGCAGTGTCTCGTTTCCATGACATCAGATGTGCAGGGCAGATCTTGAAACACAATAGCAAGCTTCTCTTACACACTTTTCTAGGTCTTGTGTCTGTTAATGCAGCCCAGTAAGGGCATACTGTATGTCGACCACACCCGCTCACTTCCACCCCACCCACCCCGGCCATCTTGGATCCTAAAATATGGGAGTGGGGTGGGGCCGAGATAGGCCTCTAATATTAAATGTCTTCTTAAGACTTTAGCGGTCAAACATCTGTTTATAGAAGTGGGTTGTTCCACTGACTAGGCTTTAACTGGTTAATACTTAATACTGCAAGTGCAACAATCTAAGATGGGAAACAGTTGCACTTAAAATATATTTCCAAACTCTTCACCAGAGATTTCAGTATTCAACTATTGCAAATGTACAACTGATACCTACTTGTAAAATATTTATGTTATGAGTCCACTTTGCAACTAAAAGCAACATTATTGCATAGTTAATGGTGTTTCTGAGTGTCTGAGGGCGTTTCACCTTTCAGATCAGTACCTGAAACCTTTTCACAGCACTTGTATTTTTCTCATTCCACCAGAAGAAGTGCTAGATAATTGGTAAAGTGAAAGTGGATATAGTCAGAGGCCACAAGGGTGATTTCAACTAAGGCAACCCACCACTCATACAGAAATGGTTGTTAGTCTGACTCTGTTTACGTGGCATATGCTGCAAAATGAAGCCTATTAGTTGAACTTTGCCGCAGGGTGCAAGCACAGCTCTAGTAGGGCACTTATTGTGTGGAAACATTGTTTGCTCTCCAATTTTGCTAGTTAGATGGTGCTTATCTGGGCGCTAAAGGCTGGTTCACAGTGCAAAAAGGTTGTATTTAGGCTCAGAAGTAGTCATGGTTCCCATTACCTTTAAGAAGCAGCTGCATCATATCATAGCGCAATCGTAGCGCTATGCTATTGAAACGACAGATTTTGAAGTTGGAGGAGATGCAAAGCTGCGACCTGCATTCCACCATCTATGTGAGCAGCATTAATAATGCGATATAATGATGTCAGGACACACGGGGGAAACAAAAGCTCATCCAAACATCAAATGGAAATTAAGGAGAGGTAGACCAAACGCAGTGGTCATCATGCTGCTAATCAGCAGTAAAAACAGTTTATCTGCTGCTTGAACATATTCATGTTTTTTATATAGGCTACCATATCACTTGTCACTTAAATTGTTGAACATGAGTATTTTGAAATTGGAATAATTTTGATTGCAATCACTGTAACTCACAACCCACTGTAGGTGGGTTCACAACATCTTAATCCCAATGTGCTGTCTAAATAGTAAGGAAATATCGGCGCTGTCACTGCACTAGGGTAGTTAAGAAACTAAAAGCTGATCTTTGCTCAAATGGCAAATGGCAGACAGCATCGCGGCAGCACGCTGACTGCACCAGACCACACATTTTAAGCCCAACACGCCCCCATGGGCACTAAATAGGCGGAAGATAATTTGTTATCTAAACAACGTGGGCGCCAGGCATAACAATGACATCTGCGTCGGTTGAAAAATATCAATGATAATCGCACTACCCCTAATATATATAAAACATGGGGCCCTCTGAGTTTTAAACAGCTGTCAGGGCTGTCGGACATGAATCCATGGGGAAATGACAATGTTTTGACAAGTTCATTGTATCAGAATTGTGCTGTCTATTTTCCTCACTCATTCCATTCTCCTTCTCTATCTCTCTACTTTTGTCTCCAAAGGCCGAAGGCGGGGCAGAGACTATGTTATTACCCCCCTGCCTGTGTGTCTGTGTCAGTGTGCCTGTCCGTCATCCCATCCGTCAGTCCGTTTGTGAGCAGCGAATCTCCAGCACTGTTTGACCAATCGGCATGAAACTGTGAATACTCTCATTAATAGATCTGTAAAAGCATGCTGCATAGGGAATAATAATAATATGCAATATGCGACTTCCATTCATAATTCTCACATCAAAACAGAGATAACTGAGTGACTAAAATACAAAGAAACAACAATGGTTCTGTATCTATTAAATGCTTGCTTTCTTCAGTGTGAGACACTGTGAGACTGGGCTCACAAAGATATGATGTTGAAAATCCAGCTGACAACAGCTCATTTTGTAATAAGCCTCCAGGCAGCGACACCAATAAAGACAATGTGTTTCATTAGAAAAAGAAAGAAAGAGGGCGTTTGAAGTTGCGATCATAAAAGTCTGTGCCAAAGCGGCTACATCCAAGCAAATACTTACAAAGCTAATAATGAGGTTCTGTTACAACATACCGTAGTATGACTGTCGATGACAGCATAAATTGAACAAATGTTCAGTTTAAATGTAATATTTGTGGTCATTGTTCAAATTGAAGAGACCAAGTAGTAAAATGTAATGCTACAGTATATGTCGAGTCTATATTGAAATCTATGGCGCTACAGTACTTTGGTGTCTCTTCTTATGGTGTGACAGCAACTAGTTAGCTTTGATGCATTTTGGCAGTTGGAATTGTATACAGTATACTGTAGATACCAGTAGGACGCCTGGGTGACAGCAGACTGCTGGGTGAGCCCTGGCGCTTTGGACAGCTTTGGTCAGATCAACATATCCGCCTGGGTTTTATTTTATTTATTTATTTAAATCCCTGGAGGATAGTCCCTTGAGTTGCAGCAACTCGTTTTCAAGGGGGTCCCCTGCTGGGCGTGCGCTGGCACTTTGGCATGGGGACGTCAGATCAACATAATGGAATGAATTCTGTACCGGCCATATACGGAGCATTCTAGTGTACATGGAACCTCAGAACAGGTCAGTGTCTTGAGTGCAGAGCGTATGATGAGGGCTGAGGTAGGGCCAGGCCCATCTAGAGTTTAAATGGACAGGTATCAGTCAAAAGGGAGACATCGAGGAGAAAGGATGGATGGGCAAGGATCAACATACGGAATGTCAGAACAGTCGGGCACATTATAGCAATGACACTATTCTTGAATTTAGGCCTTTTCTGTGTAACAATCTTACATTTGAGTTAAAAGTAATCTACTGCAGCTCTCTAAAAACATTTCTCACAAATGTCTACAGAATAGCAGGAAAATGAATTACTGTACAACTTGGTAGAAATAAACATGAAAGTAAATATCTCTTTAGTGGAGTTAAAGCTTCCTTTTCAAGGCATTCTTTTTTTCATGGACCACAGCACAAGATCTCAAAGGAGATTAAACAAACATTTACAGGACTGGATAGTCTCGAGGCGCCAGTAATGAAATGCATCAATGAACCCGGTTCAAGATTATTATGTTAGAGGTTACATCTCACATTTGGTTTTCGTTCCTTCACATTCTAGCAGCATTAATAACAAAATATATAATTTAGAATGACGAGTAGTAAGGGTATAAGACACAACTGAGATAAATGTACATACAGTAGCACATTGAGTTGCTTGAACACACTGTGTGCATACAGTAGCTGGATTGTTGTTGTTGTTCATTTTACTGGGTTTTAATTTAATCCTGCTTTACACAGTCACTTTGGCAGGATCTGATCAACTCTCCACAGAAGTAATTTAACTTTTCTAGACATAAGTGTTTTCTTTAACACTCTGGCTGTGTAGACTACAGCACGGTAGGGGCGGCGGTGGCTCAGGGGTACAGTGACTGGATGGCAACCGCAAGGTTGCCGGCTCAAACCTGGGCTCCCCCAGAGTTAGGCCTGATTCACACTGGCAGCCAAATCTAGCCTGAATCAGATCTGAGCCACTTTAGGATTGAAATCCTATTGGTTTAAATGATCCTGAAGTGGCTCAGATCTGATTCAGGCTAGACTTGGCTGCCAGGGTGAATCAGGCCCAAGTGTCGACGTGTCCTTGAGCAAGACACTTAACCCCTAATTGTTCCCGATGTGCTGGCAGGTGCCTTGCATGGTTTCCGCTGCCATCAGTGTGTGAATGGGTGAATGTTATGCACAATCTATGTAAAGCGCCTTGGATAAAGACACTATATAAATGCACCATTTACCATTTACGGTAGATGCCACGCCTGGCGTCATCCCATACTGTGCAACCGGCCTGAGATATAAATTTAGGAAGTAAATGACCCATTGTAATTCGTGTTCCATGAAATAGTTTTGCCAAAAATACACAAATAGATAAGTCCTTCTATAAATGCACACAATCTCTGTGCATGAGTGCACGTCCGCTTTCGCGCTAGCAGCCCTCCCCTCCCTTAAAAAACAAAACCTATAGAACATTGGCGTATCGGATCGCCGTGCGATGCGTGAATAACGCGCGTCTGACGGCGCCGGAGTGGGATAAGTCCATTGAAATTAATGGAGGTGGCTGTTTTGACACACGCCGTTTGCAGCCTGTGTGTGTGTTGGGTTTGCGTGTCTGTGTAAGTCAGGCATTTTCATCCATTTTGTGTTCACTACATCATTGGTACAATTTTTTAGTTTTTGTTTCATCAGAGATCAGAATGAGAATTAGAATAATTTTGTATTGCCTAGTACTGTTTGCTTGCACGTATGCAAATACAGAAGTCTCTGTGAGGTTGGTGCAGTAAAATGAAAGCAAGAGCTAGAGCAGAAACAGTTTCAATAATTTATAACTGTTTACTCAAATAAAGTCATGGGTTCACGCATAACGTCGCAAACTCTGTGGGGAGAATAGCATTGTGCCCAGATCACACACATGCTAAATCCCTTTTGGTATAGCACTTGCGGAAGATAGTGCCCTGAATCTTCGCTGTTACATTCACTTATAGATACCACAACAAAATACACAGAAACAACATAATGTACAGTACATGATGTACTCTCTCTATAACCACTCATGCCCACTCTGTGCTTCCTCTTGCTAAAATGATTTCATATTTCCCTGTCTCTTTTTGGAATGGCACAGTATACCATAACTCATTCTGCGAGAGGATGGAATTACCTTATAATAGTCAGTAGATGAAATCCACTCCTCTCTCTCCATTTCCATTAGAAGCAGTAAGTGTTCAGTGTGAGAAGTATACCAACGGATGTTTTTCAAAGATAGTGTTTCTGGTCAAATTACACAAATTGGTTTTGCAGTAAAAATGCTTCAATGGCCTCGCAAAGGTAATATCAGATAACCTTCCTTGAATTCTCCTTGAGCTCTAAGCTATCATTGGCGCAAAAGCCTTTGATACGTTACCAATTGATTCATGTCAAAAATGCACGTACATGGACAATACAATATCAGCCCATCGGTTTCTAAACGTCCTTTGAAATGTTTGTTCTGTGTCTGTCACTTAGTCCTTTCCAAACGCCCTTTGAAATGTTTGTTCTGTTTCTGTCCGTCCGTCTGTCGTCCGTCTGTCATTTTCTCATTCATGTAACGAGTGAGGAAGTGCATTTTTTTTGCCAGTAATGGAGGGGGTGGGGTCCAGTCACAGTGCTTCGGATCTCATTTCCTCTGTCAGGGGTTGAAAAAAGAATCCAGCAGTGCTGAACTTTTAATGGCTTGCGACATCCTGCGATACCTCAGCAGGGGAGTACGGGACACATAGCAGACACCTCACAGCTTTCACATAATCAACCGAGAAGTATCTTGGTTGAGACGGAAATCTCGTTCACCTTGCAGTCACCTCTCACTACGCTCATATAATTGTGGGAGAAAAGGAGTGTGAAGGGTCCCGAGTCCATTACCATACACCCACGGACAATGATTAATGACTCGGTGGGGACGAGCAGCAAGTGTTCTGCACTCTCAAACGGCCTCTGTGGACTCATGTCACCACACGCATGTGATTGCACTGCCTTATCTCGCACTTTAGCGCCTTGCAAGTTGTTGCTTATAGATCTGCTATTTTTGGCAAAGAATGTGTGTAGAGGGAAAAAAGGAGTCAATTGAAGTATATACAGTAGGGCTTGAGTGGTTAAAAAAAGTTATATGTTTTCAAATGTTTGTGCACTTGATTGTGTGTGTTTGCATGAATAAGTGCATGTGCACAGTATGACAGTGCGTGCGTGAAACGCGGGTGCAGGGGTGTGTAATGATAATTCCATGTGCAATCATTACTATCATGTCACTGTGATTAGATGAATTACCCTCACAGTGACCATCAATAATATGAATAGCTCCGTTTCTTAAATGTGATCTACCTTATTAAATGGCTACATTGCATGACTACATCAGCATCAGCAATCAATCATATCACAGTATTGCTAATGGAGGCGACAGCAGCATTCTATAGCAGCTCCCTCAGGATGAGTGCAGGGATTTACTGTACAGACCTGTACTTGTGTCTGGTTTATTCAGCATAGTTCTTCATCTGTATTCATACGCTGAAGCTCAGAATCCACTACGTCTACTTACTTTTGTGTGTTTGCCTGAACCTGGAAATACTAAGTGTGTGCTTCGTGCTTGTGTGCCACACTGGACACATCGTGGGACGATTGATAACCCAGCGCCTTTTTTTATTTTTTGCTTCAAGCTCTGACCATTAAAACAGAAACAACACACCAACTCCCCCGGAGCACCTTCAGGAGCATGCAACGGCGCACCACTGCACCTGTGTCGTGTATGATTAGGAAAACCGAGTGGTTCCCACTGGAACAGAGTAAAATGCATTCCCAATAGCAACTCACCGATGGGGCCGGTTTGCCTCCTCTCGCAGTGCAGACGAGAGTGAAGTTCTGGGCTTGGTATCGACTGAACGGAGCTGGGGTGTTCTCCGCCATGACTGAGATGTTGTTCGGAGGCGCTGTGCGGAAAAAACAGACAAAACCACCATTTCATCAATTAGCCCATATACGAATGAAACGGGCGATCGATGCACATCAGGCGGACAAGATCATTTTTTTCCTAAAATATGCAATCACACAAAGCACACCTATACAGCATGTTTATAAATGGTGTATGTAGTATACCTACTTTGATGAATCTATAAAAACTGAAACTGAGCGGTTGGGGCCACGGGTTCAAAGGAAATCCCTATAGGGCTCATGCGAGTCGGATGAGGCACGGTTAAAAGGACCATATCTCATACATACCATATCACTACCCCACCGTCTGAAGATCTCTGGGGGGATCCCCGGCATGTGTCATGGTATACGGAAAACACGCAAGCAACACTTCACAGCTGTGTACCGCACGACTCGGCGCATGGGGAAGGAGAGGCAGGTAATGAATGGAAATCTCCCTCATCCGCCAGAAAATCTGATGTTGGACATGCAGTACTTTGTCACTGCGGAGTAGCTTGTCTTATACGAATGTGGGTTATTCATGTGCGCACGCACACATGCACATGGTGCACTATAATCTCACAGCTTTTGCTTTTTCTCCATTCAAATATACAGCGAGCGAGTGAATGAAGGAGGCTAACTATAGCACATGGTCTCCAGCTGCACACATCCCACACATTCCAGGCTAAGTTGATTCTTGAAGAGGATCAACCACTTAAACCTTATATACTTCGTTGACCGGGATCTCCCAGGGGTCTGTACTTGGCCCCCCGGCCGTTATTTCCCTCAACATAAAATGAAATCCTCTACATGTATGTCTACACCTGTTAAAAAGCTCTTTCACCATGCTAATTCCCAGGCAGTGCAAGTACTTTGAAAGATTTCCGTAGTATACATAGCTGCTTTCTGTTTTTCTTTAGCTAATACCCTTGTGTTATATACAAACTTACTATTTTTATCATTATTAATATTGTTAACATTAGTGGTATTATTTATCTATGGATCTGCAAGCAATATAACCACAGTGAAGCACATATAATTTATCAACACGTTTATTGAAAATAGCAGATACATACAAGCCCACAACAAACGCACACACGCACAAATCTTTTGGCAAATGTTCTCCTATTTTTGCAAAATGTTCATATATTATAATATGCCAGAGTACTAGGGATCCTTGTGTTCATTCCGTGATATGAGATGAAATCGGCATTTCCTTCTTTCTAAACATGTTCATCAATCATATGCATCACCGTGGGTAGATTTGAAATATTACGTCTGTCAAGTTGTCAAGTGAAACACTTTCTATGAGTTTCCCTACAAACTGAGCAGAGAGGAAGCACTGAGCAGAGAGGAACTTGTAGGATTAACGGATTTGGTTTGGTTTGGGATTTTAATGGGAATCAAAGACTTGACTGATATCAAAGAGGTGTGTGTGTGTGTGTGTGTGTGTGTGTGTGTGTGTGTGTGTGTGAGGTGTGTGTGTGTGTGTGTGTGTGTGTGTGTGTGTGTGTGTGTGTGTGTGTGCGTGTGCGTGTGCGTGTGCGTGTGCGTGTGCGTGTGCGCGTGCGCGTGCGCGTGCGTGTGCGTGCATGTAGGCTACTGAACTTCTCCGTCCTTTTAAAGGGCCATGAAACCCTATGCCGATTTTCAATTCTGTAGTTTTCCCAGTTCAGATTAAAGGACAATTCCGGATGAACTGTTTTCTTATCTGATGTTATTATATCCAATAACGAGTGGTCGGTTCATAAATAAATTACATAACAACATAGTGCACCACAAGTCGCTTACTTTAATCGACACATTTTTTTTTTTTTTTTTAATATACATCTGTCTTTCATAAAGTCAGAATACTCTCCACAAAGTTTTGTCCCAAATGGGCTGCCATAAAAGGCAAACTGCCGATGAACCCCACTTCCCTGC
>OOFJ01059019.1:0-14513 GCA_900323375.1 Benthosema glaciale
GTGGTGGTGGTGGTGGGTTGGATATCATTACATTAGCAGCAGGATAGAGCAAGCTGCAAATGGGCCCATTTTCTGTCATCCATACACAAAACTACGTTTACAGTAAGTCATCAGATCCATACAGTATAGTTGTATTCATCTCAGATGTCTTAGACATCATTTATTTAACTATTTTAGCTGGCTAGCAGATAAAATAAAAAAAATAAAAAAGAATAGCATCAAACAATCCAGCTATATTAGTGATGAAGACAATGGAGAAAAGTAAGCACACAAAACTAAGCACACACACACACACACAAACACACACCTGTGCATGTGTGCATGCGTGTGTGCGTGTGTGCTTGCCGGAGCCAACCATTTGTGAATAAGTGGTGTTTTGCTGAATGAGCTGGGAGGACCACTTGACTGCGGCCCGGGCCATCACAGTTCATTGAACTCAGCAGAGGGGCAGGGCAGACACAGCAGAGAGCACTCACAAGGAAATCTGCAGTTTTGTTGTAGACAAACAGGCATGGTCGCCCAAAGTGTCAGCTGGGGACACCCTTTCATCCAACAAACAGTTCAAAAGAAATTGTGAAAGACGTAGAGACACTCAACAATCAATCATTGCTGACTAGAGCGGGTTTTATGTGCGCAGGCGTGCCCAACTTCACATTCCCAATAAGCTTCAGAGACTTAAGTTAACTACAGTGCAAAACAAACATCTTTCCTCTTCGTGCAAAGGGTAACACAACACCAGTCTCAAGTAGTATGGTTGGTAAAACATCTAGAAAGATCAATGCCTCTGCAGTATATGGATTACAAATTATGTCCACCCAGTATAATAACCTAATAAAGAAGGGCTGGTAATTGACATGGGTGCAGTGAGTCCGTTTTAAAGCACGTCTCATCAAAACTCCTTTAGATAAAAGCCCCTGACAACAGCAACTTGTCTAAGCGAGGTCCCGCTATAAATGTTTCACCACACGAGTGAAAAATGGATGCCTCATGCGCAGCAGCTCTCTTGAGGTATTTAGAGCCCTCTGAGCCCAACAGGAAGATTTCCTGTTGATGATGTGAGTAACTGTAAGTAAATGACAGGCAGGGATAGGTTTCCCCATCCAAGCCGAGCGGGGAACATGTCTGCTGTAATGGTCGGGTAGAGTGGGCAAAGAGTGGATGGACAACCGGGCTCTTACCCCTGTTAATGACCCCACAGGGAGTACGGAAAATTACCTTATGTAAGATGGAGTGTGTGTGTGCTGGTGTACGTGTGTATGCAGCATACATTATGCAGTGTATAATGTGTGTTTGTGGTTAAGGTGGCCCATCCTCTAGTGGGTTTTGAAAATGGACTCGTTGGAGGTACATAAGCAGTAGAAGTGTGAGGAAAGACAAGATGGGGGTGGGGTGTCTTATTAGCTGCAGGGTGGTCAGTCTGTCAGGCCTAATGAAATTATGTACGACTCTCATGCCCACGTTTTCTACCCCTGGGGTCCAACCACCGCTTAAGGTCCCAAGATATTCCCACAGGCAGGGTATCACAGAATACACAGTATGCTTCTCCATCTGCTACTGAAAGAGGGGCCAAATTGTGGGTGGGTGGGGGGCGGGTTGTAGTCGTGTTTGACGAACAGTTCACCCGCTGGTTAAAGAAGTACATGATACCCTTTCTGCCTTTGCCGAGCTATACATGGGGGAAGCATTTTACTGTACAGTACATCTCAGCTACTTAATAGCCACGAAAACTGTGTTTGTACTTTGTAGTAAGGAGCATCCAGGTACAGTGTAAGTGTGGAAAAAGAGCATTAATGGAAAATAGCAAATTTGTTATTGGTATAGGTTTTTATCAAAACATTGCTAGTTGTGTTTTAGAATAGATATAAACATAAACAAGCATTCTTCCCACTGATAAATACCTGTTCTGCACAGTATGCTTCAGGTATTATTATTATACTTGGGCAAGCAAGGTTTGTAGTTAGAGATCTGGTTGACAATGTCATCATCATAAAAGATCGTAAGTGTCCCTTGACAGGACATTTACATAATACCGGGTATGTTCACTGATACACCTGAATTTGTTGTCTAAAAACCTCTTCTCCTCATTTACTCTGCCTACAGGCCTGAACACGGCTCCTCCCCCCACCCCCTCAGCGGAGCCTTGCTTGTCCTGCTATGATGACCTTCCGCCAGACGCCCCTCCGCCAGATGGCCCCACAGACAGCACTCCCACCACCACCGACGGCGACTCCCCCAAATTGATCTACCAGGGTCTGAATGATAAACTCATCCCCATCTACTGCTCCATCCTCGCAGCTGTGGTGGTCGGCCTGGTGGCCTTCATCATCTTCAAAAGGTGAGGAAGATGATGCACGTAGAGACTAGACTCTAGAGATGATGAGTTATTACCAGATTAAAGGGATTTGGTTTTAAATAGCTTTAGAAAAGGTGTAAATGTAATCGGCTTGGATGCGTTAAGTTTGTTATCTTTTATTTCTGCAGCTGTAATAATTGGGAACTAAGTTTTGTTTCTTAAAAATATGAACAGTGGGATAAACATGTGATGACAGGAATACAGAATCAACAGTGAGGAACTGGCATGGGATTTTCAGGACATGACAAATTCATGTGAGCAAGCAAAGCCAATCTTATTTAGAAATTCAGCTGTTTCATATTTAATGAAATCATCTGTCCTTTTTCTTGTGAGAGCACAAGTCTTTCCCTCTGGTGCTGGGGATCGAACTATAGCCTATATAATATATTATCCACTATTGGTGCATCCAGTTCCATGTTCCTTTAAACGTTTACATGCAGCTTTCTACCCCCGTTTAAATATTGAATGTGTGTTTATCTAACTATGTTGTATGCTAGACTACTGTTGGTCCACAAACATACAGGGGCATCAAAACAAACAACTGAATGAATATTAAAGGTGACAGCAGTCTTTAAGTATTCAGGTTGATGATTATTGTTCATCGAGCAGAACTTTTGGACACCATTATTGTACAATAATGCCTGACTTGGCTGTCATTACTTAAAACGACATTTTTTTTCTTTTATTTACATAGTGTAATAGAGATACAGGATGTTGCAATTGTGTGGTTGTCACACTATCTGGTCACCTGCCACGCCCCATGTTTTCTTTTCTATTAATGGTAACATTAGGGCAACATATCCAACAAAAGCCTTCATTGATTGGTTGTACTCTTGGCAAAGCCTCCTATGCTCTTTTAAGTACTTTAAAGTTTTGAGTCGCTTGTTCAGTTTTCATCACATGCATTTGCACACGTATGCAACGACTTCATAGTATGTATGGACTATGGAGTATAAATTTGCCTTTAGCAGTAACGTTGTGAATGCAGCACAGTGCATTTACAGTATATGACAATGAATAAATACTGCTACTGTTGGATGTTTCTGATCTGGTGGAGCAGAATGGAGGCCCACGGCTCAAAACATGCTGAGCAGCCGTGACTGTTTCATTTCAAACGGAAACGGACTACCGCTTGTGTCGTGAAATAGACTACAAAATGTAACATTAAACACACGTGTGACCACGTCTGAAAATATCTACAAGCTCTACAATTCATTGTATCATGATGCGTTGAACTTGTTGATTTGCTATTTTCAATGTGTGACACTGTCATACAATGGAGTATACATTTCGTGAACTCTGAACTCAGTCATACTGAATTATGGATTATCATATATTGAATCTTCACCAATCCAAAGAATGTATTTACTAGAAATTCAATCTTCTGGGATCTGGGAGGTGATAGCTAAACGCCAAGTTCATGTCTTCATGCTGATTTGCTGCTACTCGTTTAGAGTTCAACTTGTTGTTTGCTAGAACATGCTGTGTGTGGCCAACAATCCATCAACAACTGGCATTCAAATTGGCAGATTGACAGGTTGAGTTTGCATGAAGACAGCAGGTGCAGGTGTGGACTATTAAATTGACTGAATATCAAATAGATCAGACACATTTGTTTTCAATGTTTCAGTTGTTTCTATAGCAGCTAGACATTTTGAGTGCATTATAAATCAGGGAGATTAAAAGCTACCATCTGTGAGTTGTATATTATCCATTGTCTTACTGTCTCAACAGAGAGAGACTACAATAAATGTACTGACATTGTCAACCAGTTGGTGTCCTACTGTACCTGATACGAGGGCCAAAATTAGGGAGTTGGGAGAAAACCTCCAACTACTGCAGGTGTGCTAGTTATCTACCATGCGGATTGGTTAACAATTAACGCAATGTTTTATTATTTAAATAAGTCTTTAATTGTTATTATTTATATTTACTTACAATTCTATAACTGTATTTTCATGTAGTTCACACTAGTGGCAAACAAAACGACCAAGCGTTGCCAGCTCCATTGCTGTCCAGACATATCTCAAGCCACACCGCGTAATGTAATATGAAAAGGGTAGGGTTAAATAGCGAGTGCATTTTCCGGCACCGGCAGCAGCAGTCCGACAGCCTACCCCAGACCCTAACCCTAACCTCACAGGGAAGCCACGGCCGCGGTGTTATCGGCAGTTGCAGCGTCCGGACCGGTGGTACGGTAGCTGCCGAACGGAGCGTCACTGCCGCAGTAAGGCGTCATAATCCCCTCACCTTTCCCCGGCAGCGTCACGTCTGATCGCCGGTGCCGGAGAATGCACTCACTCCTTCTGTAAATAGCACTGAGAACTGGTTAACAGCAAGAATGTGTTCTTCTTCCGTTTACGGGAACAGAGCAGGAATTGTGGGGAGCGGGAAGGGGAGTGGAGTGGAAATGGTGAAACAAAGACATGATGGTTTGATACTTCACAGCGTCACTTGAGCGATGAAAAAAAAGTTGAATCCAGCTCAACTTTTTTTCAGTTAGATAAGTGGCACGCGTCACGTAGCGACAAGTGTTGGCCGTCAGTTTGTAGCTTCCATGTCGCTGGGCTTCCGTTGAAAATGACTTGTAGCCAGTTGCTTTATCACCGCTAGTGTGATCACCAGGTCTCAAGAATCTCTCTCCTAGTTAATATGTTCCACAATTTTCGGGAATCAGGATTTTGCTCTTCTTGTCTTTTTGTCCAGATGGAACAGCTGTAAGCAAAATAAACAGGGCGCCAACAACTGTACAGCCAATCAGAACCAGACACCATCACCTGAGGCCGAGAAGCTGCACAGTGACAGTGGCATATCTGTTGACAGCCAAAGCCTACAGGAGCAACAGGGACAGACCCAGGCACAGACAGGTATAGCACTAACAGTGTGTCATAATGTCACTGAAGTTATTTCCTCAACGCATAGAAATAAATTGTTTTCATGAGCATAGTAGACAGCTCATCCATTCATTAAACAATTATGCCAACTGCATTGCAGCCAGGTATTCTATTGTCTTGTCAAAGCACAAAATAGCCATTTGAATTGCACAGTTGCAAAGGGTTGGATTGGGGGTCCAATCAGCTTAATGATTCCCGAGCGCGGCACAAGCTGCAGCTCACCGCTCCAAGAGATGGGTCAAATGCGGAGAACAAATTTCACTGCAATATCGTGTGACTAATAAATTAATTATTATTATTATTATTATTATAGGGGAAATCCCCCAAAATTCTGCGGTAAAGGTATTATAGTACAGCATGTCATAATAATAAGGCTGCCATTTTGGTCCAACCTGAGCTCCAACGGCCTTCTAAATTTGATGAATACTGAGTTTGTATCAAAGACCCTTTTTCGATACCTTATGTACATACACATTATCAGCACCCTGCACTGCCCCACCGTGTCAGTTGACAGGAAACTATTTCCCCGCAGGAGTGAGGTGTCTTGTCAACACCTTGAATACAACAAACAGGCAACGGTAACAACTCCTGACAGCGCTACAATGTGTTTGTTGGCTGCACACACTCGTTTGGAGTCCTGCCCTGTCGAACCAGTTTGTGAGAATTTTCGAGGCCTTTAAAGTCTCATGCAATGAGGCCTCCCTGAGACACATGATTCCATGGTGTTATTGCATCCTCATTTCTAAAATGCACAGGGAATTGCAATGAAAGGGAAACAACAACAACAGAAAGCACGAGGAGAACTTGTGAAGGCATGAGGAAAGATGAGATGCCATGAAGTACTCTTGTCTTCCTCATCGTTCTAATTTGAAATGTGGTCAGTCAGTGGTGGGCTTGGGCCGCACGCAATCCCCGCCTTTTCTTGAAATTGTCTGAAGCTTCTCCAACAGAGAAACTGCACCGTTTCAACAGTATGTTCAAACTTTAAAACAAATTAATACAGTGGGGCCTTCGGCTTGGCCGGGCTCTCTAACGAACATAATTATTGTTCCGTTTGTGGGTTGTATAACCGATGAGATCTTATATTCCCGATGGCTGGTGGGGGAGGGGCCTGTTCAGTGGGGATGGCCATAGACATACTGCATTTAGAAACGTAGATGCCTCTTCCGGAGCAGAATAATCCCGGAAAAGACGCGCTGTGATTACTCCAGTAGTCACTTGAGTGACACCGAGAGACGTGGGGGAGTCGCATGAGTGACGTCAGTTGAGTTGCCTTCAGCGCTTCCCTATGGCAGTGTTAGATAGATGCCTCACCAGTGAGGCATCTATTTGTTAAAATATCTATGGGGATGGCATCTAGGGGGATAGCAGCGGGATACCGCAAACCTCTGCTTGACTTAGGTTCTCTGTGACTGCGTGTTGAGCAGAGGAGGTATGTGGTGGTCTACATCAGTGGTTTTCACACGTTTTGTGCCCAAGGCACACCTGTATTCATAGACAAAAATAGCGAATCTACAAGCTCATTGTGACATGCTGTGAGCTGAATGAACATCTGTGAAAATTATGTTTTGGATAAGTAATTGAATAAATAAACAATTAAAATAATTATATTTTAAAGTTTCACATATAATGCGATGCCCAAATTCCTGACACCAGGTTAAAAGAGGTTAATTCATATATATTTTTATTAGGGTGTGGAATGAAGTTTGTCTCTGTATAGGGACATCAGTGTGCACAAACCGCTGATATAGTAAATAAAAGAAAACAATCATAACTTTTCACCATCCCCAGAGACCATCAGTTAGGCCAAACAGGGACCAAAGTACACACGGAGAACTGGCATCAAATAAATAAAAGAAAACATGAAATAAATATCAGCTGTTTTGTCCCCTTCCATTTCCCTGCAGTGGTGACTGTAGACGAGGAGCCATGCCTCCTCCTTCCACTCCACACCAGAGAGGTGGTAGAGAAGCTCCTATACAGGGGCTGCGATGGAGACATGCCCGACCACATGGAGGACAGCGACTGGTGCAACCTGGCGGGCCTCCTGGGCTACGAGGACGAGCGGATCGCCACCTTCCGGCAGGAGGAGCATCCGGTGCGCGCGCTGCTCTCCGACTGGGCGAGCAAGGACTGCGCCAGCATGGACACGCTGTGCACGGCGCTGCGCAAGATCAACCGCGATGACATTGCCCAGAGTCTGGTGCTCAGTCCCAGCACAGCAAAGCCCACTGCCACCTCCGTAGTGTGATTCGTTGCAAAGCGAGTGATCACTTAAGTCTAACGTCACTCGCCTCACTGCAGATATTATTGACAAGTTACAACTATTCGATGACTAAGCTCTTTTAGTCATTTAGTCGTCACCTACGATAATGACAAACAACATCGTTCCATGTGAACATTAAGCAAGGGATAAAACTAGGGCACATGATGTGATAAATTAGACCAATGCTATGAATTCCCACCTAGTCACATCCAGTGCTTAACTCAACTCAAAACCCAATGCCTTTACTCCAAGCTTATCATTAGGACGTGATCACAGCCATTGGTTTCCAGTGTAAATTCAAACCATGGCAAAACACAAAGACAAATGTCTCTGTCAACACCAACCGACGGAGAGGTCTGAGATGGTCCAGTAATCATTCCAGTGTGAGCTTGGATGTTCAACTGGGTTTGACACCCAATTTATCATTCTCTGACTTACAAAATACTCCCCGAGGTAACAAAGAGCAGTCAAACAAAGAATGATTTTGCTCTCTTTTAACTGAAATCATTCACATTGCTCCGTCCTTTTTTCATTGCATAATTTGTTCGCTACTTCTCTTCAGTTCACCATTCTTGCTTCTCCAACAGACACACACGTGCCCATATCTTATTGCGTTCATTCTGCTGTACATGACCAAAGAGTAAACTTCTCCAGACTGTGTTGCAGCTACTTTGTCTATACAGTATGCCATATTATTATTACGAAACTGGATTTAAGTTGTGGCTTGTGTGTGCCTGTACTGTTTACCACTAGAAGACAACTTCTATCACTGTAACAACTTACACAAGGATGCTTCATTCATTAATTGATCCAAGGATCCGGATTCTTCATCGTTATTTTAGAATGTTTCTTGAGTTATTTAGTTGACACTTCATTCCGGATTTAGGATGACGGAACAATAAAGTGTGTTTGTTCAAGAACACATGTTCAAAGTCGACGGACGCATTACTGACTGTTGGGATATGAGCCTGTGACCATCCAGACTGCCCCGCGCCCACGTGCTCTGTTTCGGGTGAACCCGTTAATCCACAAATCCAGCTATTCAACACTGTTTTAAAACAATTACTGTCACCAATGCCTTTATTCCCCCGACAAGTGCTATATGAACTGCTAACTGGATTTTGCCAACTAGGTGGTCTGTGTGGCAGGTCATTACGACTAAGGCAACTCGACTCCATCCTATGTGCTCAGGCTTATCTACATAACACAGGAGCTCCCACACAGGGGCCCTTACTCTGACCCACATAGACAAGGACATGGAATCCAAAACTCACTCAGTAACAACCACGTATCTGTACATAGACAGACATATATGCACACATGAGTGTGCGCGCACGCACACACACACGCACACGCACACACACACACACGCACACACACACATAAAAAGAGGTATGTAACCAATCCATGCATGCATGTACTGTATACACAGGCATACACTTGCAGATCGAAATGCATTTATTTCGTGAATGCATAAACAAGCGCATATTAAGACACACAGAACTTCACTCAAGGAAGACAACCATATTAAAGAGCATTCTAACAAGGGACCATATACTGTTTAATCATATGCTTAAAAGCCACTAGTGTAAAGATAGCAGGGGGCTTGTTGAAAACATTATTTGCAAGGTGTGCTCTGTGTGGTGAAGTGAAGTGCTACCTAAGTAGTCAAGTCAACAGTATATATACAGTAGTAGCTACTGTAACATCTCATACTCAACCAGTGCTCTAAAAGATTTTCAAAAAACACACAGTAAACAAGCATACGTGTATACTTTGTACGTGGTCATGGATTTGGAAAGAAAATGCCAGGGTTTTCTATGTTCGTTTTGTTTTTTTATTTGCTTAATTTCTCAGGGTATGTTGAGTGGCTCTGTGACTGATTATATGTTGCTCTTATACGTCAAGTCTCTTTATTTTTAGTTGAGGCGTGGACAATCTATACAGTAGATGTTATGTTTTTACATAACATCTACTACTAATACTTACTAATCTATCTGAGAGTGTGCACATACACATTTCACAGTTAAAAACTCGAGAGTTTTTTTCTGTGCAGTTGTTCAGGTAGACACTGCCTTATGGAGAGGGCAATTAATCCAGGCAGTGATTTTGCGACTGACAATCCTTCAGACAGATGAATGAGAGAGGGAAGCGGGTTAGAGAAAAAGCAACGGGTGTCTAGTTTCCACATTGTTCCCAACAATGACCTCTGAATGAAAGGCAAGTCACAAGAGAGGAGTCAATGGATGTAGGATGTATTCAAACCAAGGGAAAAAGATGAAAAGAGTGAATTACAAATTCAAAGGTTTTTTTTTGTGTTGTTTTTTTACGGCTAACTTAAACGTTTAAGTGATACTTCGAAACCAGATGGTCGAACAATCTGTATTGTTAAAACCACTTGAGTGTAAGCATGCATTCTCTTATTTATTGCTGGTTGTTACATTGTATTGTGTTGCACATATTTGCGTTAAAATGCCAATGCATGCTCATGAATCAACATTGCAACTATTGTAACATTATAACTTATGCCATGCCAGGCATCTACAGAAAAGGACCAATCTTTCTTCCCCCTTAGTATGTATTGACAGATGTATATTCCTAATTTTCTATTTCTTTCCATGTCGTCTGCTTTCTGTGCAAACATTTGAAGTTAGAAATATTTTATTACATTCAACTAATTTACTGTATGTCACCAAGGCTATTTCCTTTGATCTGGTAGTCCCGAGTACAATGTGTACCATTAGTCTACTGAGCTTGGGGCAGTAGCATAACAATGAATGAAGGTTTATTTGTTTTAACCCTTTTTTTAATGGTTGTATCATAACAATTGTAAATGGTATTATTAGTTTAATGTTTTATTTTTTTATTTTTTCTACAGAGCTAAATTGTAGCACTTAAAAAAATTAAGTAACGTGTCTATTCTGCATCACAAGTGCCTGAGACCTTTTCAGGCGTTCAATGATGTTTTTATGTTTTACTGTGTACAGTTGCTTTTGTATTATCTGTGAATATTTCTTTTCTTCAGTTTATAGTTTTTAGAGCCTGGAATGTTTGTTATACTATTATACCTGTGACGTGAGACTTTACTACAATGTGTACAAATGTTGTCCTGGTTTGCAAAAGGTTAGAAGGGTATAAAAACGGAGGGAATTAAGTTTCATTACTGAGGAGGAGCTTGGTGCAATTAAAATAACTCAGCCATTCACCATAATAGTGTCAAGTGCATAAGCAGCTGCGGGTGATTGAGGTGTGGAGGAGGCACAAATGGAGGAAGGGCTGTATTCAAGACTATTCAGAACTGAGAGAGTCCATTCTTTTAGCTGGAAAAAAACAGTCAAATAGCCACTCAATAGGGCATAGACAGTAGGAAAGCTCCAATTTCCCCTCAGTGACTTTGTGTTCATCAAAGCACACATTTCATATCACTTGGTTTTGAGTGTGCTATACAGCTTGTTTGTAACAGTAAGACAGAGACGCAAACAAACAAACTAAATGTAATTGGACATTAGCTGCTGGTTTTAATGTACCAACAGTCATATACTGTACATAATCCTATGAATATGTTTATATAAATAGACATAGTACACAGTCTAGATGCTATTTTTATGATGGCGAAGGAGCTCAGTCTTCCAAAGTCATTAGTTGGAATTAAGATGCAAGTTCTTAATTGTCTTGAATGCACTGAAAAATTGCACCAGCAAGATGTCCTGCCGTCACTAATATGGGAGAGAAGGCTCTGGAGAGAGGAGCTTACAAACATGACTCATGAGGCCACTACAAACTGTCTTTGTGTCACTATGTGACACAATCATGACCTATTAACTCAACCACTTGAGAGGACAGAGGGCATGTGACACCAAGGTCACCAAATACTATTTCTTTTTATTCTTTTCGACAGCAAAGAGCAGTTTGACTCAATGGATGTGGACTGTTAAGTCATGACCATATGACATTCCCTTACTGTATAATATGACTTGGACCGATGGGTCGAACCCTTAAGACCAGTCCAAACCAATGCAACTCCTTGCAACCATTATCCCCAATGGTAGTTGCAATGAGTGAACTGGCCTTAAAACCGATTTGTTGCAAGGAGTTGGGACTAGTTTTATTTGTGCGGTCTGGTTTTTAGGACATTCTTTTGTTCTTTTACAGAAAAAAATAATATGTAGCACTTTAAATGAATGTCCTATTAACAAACAATAACAATTAACAATAAACAGTTAATAAGATGCCCTTTAACAATTAACTACTCACAAGAAAGTTATTAAACCTTAATTAATACTTGTTAATTCATGTTTGTTAATAGGACGTTAATTTAAATGCTACCAAAAAGTACATCCTCAAGGTTATATCTCCCCATCAGAAAACTGTGACTGAATATTTTAGTTGTTGTTGTTGTTGTTGTTGTTGTTGTTTTTCACCCCAGACAGTATTTACTTAGTTTGATAGAAATGAGAAATTATGTTATGTACATTTGTTGACAAGATAACGAGGTTCAGTTGATTCAACTGAAGGTGGAGAGTGAAGACATTGCACTTGAACATAATCATGTAATCAAATAAGCAGGGGTGGGTGCGGGGTGTGCTATGAGGACAGGAGTGATAATGTATATATAGCCCTGGTAGCTCAAACCGACTGATATGGTCCACCAGGACTAACTTGTACAGAACCCGGGAAATACTAAATGTTCCTTGTATTTACTAATACATACATGTATACTGTATTATACTTATTGTGAATTTGCTAAATTCCTACAGCAGATAAGCAGTAAAAATCAGTAAGATAATAAAGGTCTTGAATCCACTTGTTTTCTGTATGGTAATGCAGCACACACAAACAATTATATACAGAATTATACTGGTGGTGTGCCTGCATGGCGGCTCACACACTGACCATAACATAGTCTCCTTGTGGGTCGTGAGGACCAGAGCTCCAGTCTAACTCCCATCTCATCTTGTATGTCTTCTCTCTCACTGCTCTGGGTTTCCTTGTCTCTCTACACTCTCTTATCTAAATAAACCTCAAAATGAACCCCCAAGAAAGAACTAAATATAATAATATACTCCTCACACTAGCTTATGCATACATGCATGCATGCATGCATGCACGCAAACACGCGCATGCGCACGCACGCACACACACGCGCACACGCACACACAGTGTAAGGCGATGGCTTGGTTTTCAAACAGACATGGATTCTTTTGCATTTCAGCTTCGGGGCAAAGACGGTCTCTGGGCATTTTCTTCTAAAGTTCTTCTGACATGTAACTCGAGCCAAATGAAGCAGATTGATGGCTTCAATCTGGGCTTCAAAAGTAAGAGCAGTAAGAGCAGTGGGCGAGGGAGGGGACAAAATTAGGATGGACTAGTTCCTCTATGACTGTTCAACAATGACTCCCTGAATTATGGCAAAGCGATAATGGCAACACAATGCTATCATAACAGAGACGTACGGTCAGTCAAAACAGCCGGTCCTATGCCGCCGAGTGACACAGTCAAGCTAATGGCGCGTGAAACGCCACATGCTAGCACGTTGGTGGAGGTTTCACAGGTTTCGTGTCACACTACACTTTAGAATGAGATGCAATATTATGGCTGTTACGCACATTCTGTCATGGCCTATTATCCCTGGTGTGATGGTGAAAGTTATAGTGGAAAAACTGAGGTAGATTAATAGGGTTGTGTCAGAATGTGTGCGTTTAAGAGAATGTGATACATGGATAGCCGATATAGATCTAAAGGACTACCGGGACCATGACATACTACCTATACAGTATTTACGAGAATGATTGAACCAACAGAGTCACAGACTATAGAATTTTGCTCGCAAATCAATCTTTTCTCCAGGGAATATTTTGGGAATACTTTCAAATGCTGAAATCCATAAGTTCCATGCATCTTCCATGCAGGAGATCAAACTAATACCACTCTTCAAAGACAAAATAAATACCCCAAATACCCAACACCAGTCACCACTCCCACCACTGTTGATAATGCTAGTTATATTGTATTAAGATACTCTACCACACAGATTGATTCTTGATTTATTTAGCAACAATAGCATATTTGATTAAAATAAGGGTCCAATAAAGTATACTGTGTTGGATTACCTATCTCAAGCAAGTGTAAAGCCTCTGCAAGTTGAGTTTCATACTGTACTGATATTAACGGATATTAATTGAAAATCTAATAAGGCTTTGGACTAGTATCCTTTAAAATCAGGGACAGGGTATAAGTCAGAAAAAGGGAAATGAGCCTTTTGTTACATGTGGTTCTGATGAAAATCTAGCCACCCTGTCCAAAATTAACCCCACTACAAGGAGCCAAGGAGGTCAAGCTTTTGGATAAAACCCACACTCTACCCTCACCGTGATTCAATGTGTGCCAGTAGTCTCTCGTGTCGTTTTTACACATCAACGCTCCCCATCAGATCAAACTTGATGTGGAGCCTGCAAAAGAGCCTGACCTACGTGCCACACACACTCCCCAAACCGCACCGGTCTCAGCGTCCCACGCTCAGAAGTGGCAACAGCCAGGCCCCTCAGTTCTTCTGACCCAAGCAACTAGATCGGGTTCTGTGTACCCCGGGTTTCAAATGTAAAACACATTCCCCAAGATAACTACTTCTAACCTCCAGTGAGTCGTAAGGGAGGAATGTTTGATGCGTGAAGGGAACCATGCACATGTGAGTGACATGCAGAGGGGAAAGAGGATAGGCCATGGCAGCAGGAGGAGACAGAATTAGGAGACAGAAAACTAATATGGGAGAGAAGGCTCTGGAGAGAGGAGCTTACAAACATGACTCATGAGGCCACTACAAACTGTCTTTGTGTCACTATGTGACACAATCATGACCTATTAACTCAACCACTTGAGAGGACAGAGGGCATGTGACACCAAGGTCACCAAATCCTATTTATTTTTATTCTTTTCGACAGCAAAGAGCAGTTTGACTCAATGGATGTGGACTGTTAAGTCATGACCATATGACATTCCCTTA
>OOFJ01059037.1:0-19465 GCA_900323375.1 Benthosema glaciale
ATGCTCTTTCTGGATTACAGCTCTGCTTTTAACACAATACGGGCCACAGCTTATGAAACTGGCAAATCTTGGTGTACCAAGACCCACCTGCAACTGGATATTGGACTTCCTGATAGACAGGCCACAAGTGGTGAGGATGGGAAATAAGACCTCTTCCGAGCTCAGTTAGCACTGGAACACCCTAGGGCTGCTGCCTAATTGCTAAACTCTACTCCCTGTACACGCATGACTGAACTTCCACTCAAAAGAGTAACATCATAATAAAGTAAGCCGATGACACAACTATCCTCCTGGGCCTTATTAAGGGAGGAAACGAGTCAGTGTACAGGGAACAGATATTGCCCCTCAAAAAAGGATAGCAGCGGCTGTACTTCATTAGGTTCCTGAAGAAGGCCGGACTCTGTCCTCAGCCCCTCACTCTGGCCAGAGGACTCGTCGAAAGCATTTTTACCACCGGTATCGAAAATGGTGGACCCTGTTGTAGTTAGTGCTTTATCATATTTTTGGTTTTTTTGCCATTTTTGTATTGACTTGTGCTTTCGTTTGAAATGTACCCAAATGTCAATCAATCAATCAATCAATCAATGGAAACACTGCCCAAGCTGATAGAAAATCACTCCAACGATTAGAGAGAAATATTGATCAGGTCTCCCTGACACAATCTTGAATCTACACACAGTGCTGTAGGAGAGCACAGAGCATCCTTGAGGATTTTACACCATCGTGCTCAGTGCTCACCCTCTGACTCTAGGACACAACCTGACACGTACCGCATGCAAGAGAGCATACAGTGTTCCCCCTGCCACTGTGTAATTGTGCCAATTACCGTAGTAGCCGAGGATATTAAAACAGTAGTCAATATCAGGACAGATCATGAACTGATACTTTATTTTTCATACCATGGCCACTCGTACCCTAGTCTGACTCAGAGTCAGGACCATAGGTCAGGACACAACCTGACACCTCATGCCAGAAAGCATCTCCCCCCTAGCCTGCAGGGATCCAGCAGCAAATCAGGCCGGATCCCAGGCTATCTCCCCCACACGTTTTAACCGTTTTCTTTTCCCCCTGCCACTGTGCAATTACCGTTGTAGCCGAGGACATTAAAACAGTCAGGACAGATGAGATCATGAACTGACACGAGATCATGAACTGACACGACAGATGCACGCACGTATGCGCATGCAGTCTCGCGCACACACACACACACACATGGGACAGAACAGTAATATATTGTAGATACGATGAAGGATACATAATTCATGGAGAACCAGAAATGGAAATAGGCAGTAATATAATTAAACGCCAGAAAGTGGCAGTAGAATGCAGCAAGCCAGCAACCTTTGAGGATTGCCAACTGCCGTAAAACACCAACGAAGAAAGGAAAAAGTTCACTTTGCGACCCATTTTGCGACGCCCGAACCAATGGCGCATGCGACGACAGACGGCAGTGAGAAGAAGATGGCGGAGGGGGATAAAAATGCAGAGCTACTCAAGGAGAAGGCGAACAATTACTTTAAAGGTAATTGCTGCGGTTGTGACGGGTTCACCTCGTGTCCCGGCGGCACGCAACGGAGTCGAACCTGGCCGTCCGCGTGGCGCCGCCGACTCTGGCGTAAAAAGCACGCAGTTTGCTAACTCGAGAGACGAGCTAATGTTAGCGTAGCGAGCAATGCTAACCGGAGGAAGAGCGTTCATTCATTGGACGCCGTTACACCGAAACCGGCGGCCTATCGAATACTGTGACCAGAGTGGACGCTATTGGAATTTCGACCCTAGCTCGTTTATCGTGTAAACAGCAAAGTAAACACACAATCTAATACGGTAGACAGCGTAATGTATATTACGGTACTTCAACCGTAATATACATTATGTATAAACATTGCATGAACTCTACATAAAGCACGTATTCACTGAAACGGAATAAAACGAATGTTCCCGAAGTCACACAATTCGATAGGCCCCACATGTCTGCAACGTCTTCCTCAAGATAGAAGAAGGAAGCAGCTAAGGATTTAGCAACTGCATGAAAGTCCAACATGAGCCACCATACCAACGCGTGTTGTTATGAAAGGATGACTAGTACAAACATCATTGTGTTCTGTTCACCTGGACTGTTACGTTAATATGTCAATTATACACTTAAATGGTTTGGTCAGTTTCAGCTTGGAAGACTTTTAAAGAAAGACCATTTCCCACCAATGTCGTCGTGGTGTTATGTTATGATTGCAATTGCAAACTTTGACTTTGTGTCTCATGACTCAGTATTAACTCAAAGTAATGACCTTATCTCAAAATGTATGCATGTATGTCAAAATAATTACATGGCATCAAAAACAATGACAAATGACACGTTAACTTAAAAAAATAAATAAAATAAAAACTACCAACTAATTATTTAGCTTATTATGAGAATTTGCGATACTAATAAGTAATTTAAGTTACTAAGTTTCACATTATTTTGGGGAAAGACGTTTTGAATTGCATTTCTACTTTTTAAACTTATTAGGAGCATGCTGACTTGAAACTTGATGTCATTTTATTTTAGAGTAAGATTAATAGAATGCTGGTGGTTCTCGACATGAGGTCATTGATGTTCTTCCAGGCAGAGCCATATAGTAAGACAGAGTTAAGACATTGAGGGGTCAAAAAACACCTCGTCATTTGGTTCATGTAACTTGTTTATTCCATGCATTCCGTAGACTTCCGGTTCAGGCCTTTGTCACTATTTGCGTATAGAATATTGAGTCAATTTGGTTACATATGCACACTCTTAAGTGTTAAATTACAAAAATAGATTTGTACAGTTTAGAAAACAAATAAAATAAAAATCAGATGGGGTTCAATTCAATTACTTAAGTATTAAAGCGTGTAAAACTGTGGCTCCTTGAAATTGAGAATCGGTCTCTGTCGGGTGCAATATGTCCAAATCTGTTACTTTTCAAGCACGCAACACGGTGTGAAGCTTGAAGATCTGCTCATTTTGATGCTTTTGTGTGACACTGTAGTTAAGTGTAGTATGATCAAGTCGTTCATTTACGAAAACAAACTTTGAATATTGAGATAAGAGGTTTCTGCCCGACAGCGATGATATGCTATAGGGTAGGCCAGGAGATTTGAGAATAGCAGGGCCTCTGTATGCACATGGACAGGACTCTCATTGTGTCAGTGACAAGTCAAAGCAGATGCAAGGGAGAGGCATTCTGTCATAGGTCTCCCCTCATGTCTGTCGGATATCAACACAATAGGCAATCACACACAACATTACATGTTGGCATGCAACGCAGATGTAAGACCTCTGCCATTGTCTTGATGTACTGTATTAGGCATTGTGGTGCTTGGATGAGCTATGGTGCTGGAATCGATAGCTGCCATAACCACTTAAAAGTGGCTATACGCAAATATATCATGTCAACATTTTAATGACCTTTATTTTTATTTAATTTCTTGGTATTCAGACAGCCAGCAATGAGTAAAACGCTCCCAAAAAAGGTCTCTGTGACACATCTAGGGGCATTGGTCAGTCTTTTCAGGCCTGGCTTTTTTCGACCAATGACAAAGCTTCTAGAAAATCTTTGAATGCAGATTGTGGCCCCTTGATGTGTCACAGAGACAAAAACTATTTCGGGAGTGTTTTACTCATCGCTGGCTGTCTGTCTATACCAAAATAATAATAATAAAAAATGCTGCTTATCAACTAACCGGTTAATTGATCGATAAGCTTATCAAAACATCAGTTAACTATAACACAATCGATCATTTACATCCCTAGTTCAGAATTCTATGTTGGTGTACTCTAAGTAAATGGATAATGTTTGTGAAATTGTCTGTGTGCCTGCCTGTAGCATATATCTAACTACCAAACCAACCTTCCTACCTACTGTTAGACAAATCCATGGAGTAGTGCCCTGTAGGATGGCCAGGTGTTGCTAATGAGTGCTCAGTGCTGTGGTGTAAAGTGCACTTAATCAAATGGTACACCACAGCTATAGTCGTGCCCAGGATACCCTGGCCTCCATGGATTTGTCTATAGACATAACAGTATAGATCTGATCAAATCAAAATTAACCTTATACATTACTCTAGATGTATTTACATGTAATAACTGTAGATAAAATTAATGTATTAGTCATTTATCCCCTGGAATGACCTCGAGGACCCCTGGGCCTCATGTTGAGAACCAATGGCCTGCCCTAGACATCTGTTAAGCTGATTTGTTTTCCTGCGTTGGCTAATAGTATTTTTTGTTTCAGTTGATTAGTACTGGTTGAAAGGATGCTGACTTAGATAAGCACTTAATCCTTATACTGCGTTGCATGACAAATAGATAATCTTGTAATCTAAATCTACAAGCCAATGAACAAGCTCATAGTGCGTCGCAAGCTTGTCGATTTTGAAATTGTTTGAAGTTTTGATTTTGGCTGCCCTCTGAGTGGTTGTTCACACAGACGGGGGAAACCTGGGTTTGATTTATGCGTGTTAACTTAACACTAAGGCAGTCTGAAAGCCAAAGTTTTTGCTTGATGGATAGTTAGATCGGTACCTCCGAGACATCATTTCTTTTTTCACTCCTTTTTCAATCATACTGTAAGATATATATATATATATACTGCATGTTGGTGACTAATATGTGCTAGTGGTCATGAGCACAGAGTCATTGGGGTACTTGAGAGGTCCCTTTAGTCTTAAGTTAGAAATAGAGAGATATGTTGGTCTGTCATTATCGAACAATCCACTGAAATTTATCGAACAATCTACTGATAGTTATTCATTAAAATGCAGGCTAACCTTTGTTGATGATTAGCTGTTTCCAACAATGATTGTGACTATTCTCTTTTTTGTTTTGTTTTTAGATAAGGACTATGAAAATGCAATCAAATACTACACAGAGGCTCTGGAGGTCAACCCAAACAATGCCATATACTACAGCAACCGCAGTTTGGCGTACCTGCGCACCGAGTGCTATGGGTACGCCCTGGCCGACGCCACTAAGGCCCTGGAGGTCGACAAGAACTACATCAAAGGCTATTACCGACGCGCCACCTCCAACATGGCACTGGGCAAGTTCAAGGCGGCACTAAAAGACTACGAGACGGTAAGAAGCCCAGTCTGCCCGTACGGTGCACTTGCAGTGGTGTAAAAGTAACTATGTTTACTCAAGTACTGTACCTAAGTAACATTTTGAGGTATTCACACTTTTCAATACTTTACTTCAGGGGGCACAGTGGCGCGGTTCATAGTGCTTTCGCCTCACAGCTAGAAGGCCCATAGGTTTGATTCCTTCCGAGGACGCTGTGGGCACTGTGGGCGTGTTCTCTCCTCTGCATCATCAGTGCCCATACCCTAGGTGGGGTTGGCAAAAGTGCCTTTCTGTATGGAGTTTGCATGTTCTCCCCGTGTCCCCTAGTGTTGGTACCCGTGCAAAAAAACATGCCTCCACCTGGTCAACCTGATGGAGGGGAAAGGAAATGGTTGGAATAACGTGTTCCTTCCACACGCTATGTCCTAACTGGGAGACTCCCCCCTATCAGGTGATCAGAAGCTGCCTGTTCACTCTTCATGCGTCATTAGGGAGTTTAAGATCGCCCTCCCTGTGACTTCGACACAACGAGGAAGTAGGAAGTGCTCCGATGCCGTCGCCCCAAATAGTTAAGAAAACAGACAACGCCGACAGGGCACCACCCCTTCCACTGTCGTCTCTGGTTCCCATGGTGACACGTACATGCACCTTCCCTGTCGTCGACGTTGTTAACAAGACGCCAAAAGCTGTGTTCTGCCGTCGTAGCATGGGCTCCGACGGCCGCAAGGTTTATATATCGAGCACCGAGCGATTCGCCGGTGGCGTCGGACGGTCGAGCGATCTTAAACTCGCTATTGAAGGACGCATGAGCTCAGTTGGGGGCTCTCCCCAGGTTGGCAGAGGGAGAGTAGTGCCCAGGATCACAGCTCGGGTAATTGGGACCTATATATATATATATACATACATACATTTTAAAACAGGACATTGTGTTGGTATATTTTGATAACAATATGTTTGTACTTTTACTAAAGTATATTTTTAATTGCAGAATTTTACTTGTAACTGAGTATTTGCATATTGCAGTATTGATACTTTTCCCACCACTGCAGTTTTGCGCATTAGGCTGCTTTTAGGGGTGCCAAAAGCAATGGAACTGCAAGGTCTTTCTTCTGTGCTGTCCTTTTGGACCAATGCTGTGCTTGACTGTACCATGTACGGTTTTCATTTTATTGTCTAATAAAATGTTCTGTCAATCAAAGCCAGGTAGGCGGAACAGATTGAATTAATGTATTGCATTGCTAGGAGTGGCTTACAGTTACACACAGAGAACATATTGCATATCATAAAATGGGAAACAACCAATCAACCACCATAACAAAAAAAAAAAAGAAATCACATTAAAAAATCAAAAGACCCCACATGTACTTACATACATTGTCTAAATGGTTTAGAGAAAATATGCTGCTATTTTAGTGATAAGAGGTTTCCACCCAAAAGAGAAGATATTCTATGGTATATTTTAATAGACTGAATACTTGTATGATTAAAATGCCAAGCACCATTTTGTGTTACTTCAGGTTCTGTTGTAGCCTTGTTGTGGTCATCAGGTAGTGAAGTGAGTTGTTCCCTTGTTATGGTCAACAGGTAGTGAAGGTACGACCCAACGACAAGGACGCCAAGATGAAATACCAGGAGTGCAACAAGATAGTAAAGCAGAAGGCCTTTGAGAGAGCAATCGCCAGCGACGAGATCAAAAGATCTGTCGTGGACTCCTTAGACATCGAGAACATGAGTAAGTGGTGCTATAGTATAATTATGTAGTGACTGCATACTATGCTACTAATTGTTAATTAAGCAGCTGGGTGGGGACCGGATTCAAACTAGCGCTGGAAACCGAAACCCTTCAGTCTTGGAAACTACTTTTTACTACATTCAAACAGTTTCAGTTTCAAATGATATGGCATCATGATAATAACTAATCCCATGTATTGTTTTTCTTTTGGCGTGCATCTCTGATCTTGTAATGTAGCAATTGAGGATGAGTATGCTGGACCCAAACTGGAAGACGGGAAGGTAACAAAGACGTTCATGAAGGAGATGATGGACTGGTTCAAAGACCAGAAGAAACTGCACAGAAAGTGTGCTTATCAGGTATGTATGTATCTTTGATTGGAAGAGTCATAGTGATGATATATCTACATACTGTAGAAGATGTGACAGCTTTTCAGCAGTTTGCAAGTTTACAACAATGAAATGTATCAATAACATAACAGTGAGGGTTCCTATGGTCATGAAATTCTGAACGTTTGCAGGCCTAGAAAAGGTTTGGAAATAATCAAATGTTTCTGAAAAAAAAGAAGGAAAAAAAAGAATTTGTCATGTCTAACATGACGTGAAACATGGTAAAGGATGGTGCTAGTCTGTGCTGCACGAGTGAGGCTTAATGTATACAGGATGTCATGTGAAAGATCTGGCCTGGATGGCTGGCATAGTGGTCCGGGCACCTAGGCTGCTAATACAGCTTGACAGTGTGTCATGAGTTCGAATCCCGATCTCGACGACCTTTGATGTCTTGGGGCATTGATGGCACACTGGAGTTAGAGCCACCATAGACTGGATCCCAACACAGCTTTTTCTGGCATAGGGAGTTGCCGGCGGGATCCGCCGGGAGAAACTACACGCACCTGCGCAACATGATACTAATTAATTAGAGCAACAGAGAGAGAGGAGTGTGTGGACGTACGTGTGTGCGTGTCTGCGTCGATTTAATAAGGTCTAGGCGATCAGAAATCAGAAAAGAGTGGGCGATGCACAGCACAGCTCTATGCCAAGAATAGGTGCAGTCAGACCCATACTTTTCTTTTCCTCTCTGGAAATAAAAGTCTGTGTTTCCGAGGCTGGAGCCACCATAGTAACCATAGCTAGTAATGGCCTGGAAATATAGAAAACATAAATATGAATACATTGTTAAAAATGTGTGGAAACCTTGCACAGCCATATGATTATAACAAATATATGAAACGATACAGGAAAAAAATAAAACATGGGAGAAAGACATAATACATCTGCATCCCTGTTCATTCCTAGCTCTGACATACCATTCCCCATGGGTCTTTCTCTAAATACCACTACTATCCTAGCACATTTGTTGCAAATGTAAGGGGAGGGGTGCAAATTAAATGTTTATATCATAAATCTAGGTATACTGAGTGACTCCATCCTGCCCGATCCATCCTAGCACCAGACATACATGGATAATATCTATTAGAGTGAATCCCTTGTTGTACAGATGGTGTGTTTTGCTGTGAAATTCTTTAATATTTAGCTTGAAGAGGGTTTTCTTTTCAGGCTTACCAAAAATAGCAAATCAAGCTCACAATGTGTTGAATAATTGGTCAATTGAACATCATAGACGTAGATGTGATATAATAATAATAATATACCTTTTATATAATATACAAGCGTTTACAATGGCAGAATAAAATACAGTGCAGCACGTTAAACAATGAATTACAACAAAAGAAAGTAAATGATTATATGTCTTATAAAAGGCCAGCCTCCTTCAGAGCTGTAAAAAAGAGACTGTGAACTATGTTCAAGGAATGATTACAGTCAGTGCTTGAGGTGCCGCGTGACGTGCAAAGTTATTACTCCTGTATGATCTACCCCCTAATGTATACATCATAATGTTGGCTTGCAGGTGCTGTAAATTGCCACTATCCTGTGCACTGTTCATCGCATGGGCATGTGGGGGAGCTGTTGGGGCTGGAGGGGTCGGCACCTCTCCCCTGTAGGCTAGGCTCTCTAGCTTTGTCTCGTCATTGACCATTAAGTTGGAGATGTGTGTGGCTGCGCAGTCATAGTCATACAGGCAGTAGAGAAGGGGCATAAGCTGTGATAAGATGTATGCATCTATACATAGGCATTGACAATTTGCGTCCTCACTTTTGTCTTCAATGTTTGTGTTTACTCACACCCTCAAAGCTGGACATAGGAGGTGCCAGCGCCTCTCAAAAAATATATATAAGACGGGGTCAAGCTCAAACAGAGAAAATCAGTCTTGTCATGGTATATCATCACACCCCATTTGCATGTATGGAAATGTGATTTCTTTGATGTGGACTGAAAAAGGCTGAAAACTGGGTCGAGCAAATCAATCATAACAAATTACTCTCATAACAAAGAGCTCTCACCTTTGGACCACAAGTTCATGGGTTCGATCCCAGGCACCGCCAACTCAGCGTATGAGTAGCATGGCCTGGGTGCGTCAAGTCATGAGGGAAGTACTGGGAGCTGATGATAGGTGTGGCGCTCCACCTCAGCAATCCATCTCCCAGGGGTCTAGCGCATTGTAACAGGGATAGACTCCCACGTGTTACCGCCTGATACCGACAATAAGCCACTCCTGACCTACTACTTCTACCATATTGCCGAATTTCGTGAAGAACGATGGCACAGAACTGCCAAAACTGCTAACATGGCGGAATGCTTCACCCCTAATTAATGTTCTGTGACAAACTTGGAATACGTATTACTACTGCTTTACAGGGACTTTAATATAGATGCACTTGTCTTAACTTAAGCCGGGCTACAGGTTGTAGGTTATTTTAGCTTTTCATGTTTTGCAAAGGTTCTGCCTCTAACAACAGGCCAGGTTGAGTGACTCTTTACATGTATAAAGCACAGAATTACACTATACTCTGATTGACAGGAGAGATGATAAGGGGAGCAGAGTTTTTACCATTATGAAGATGAGGACATAAATATGGATATAGTTTCTCAGTGAAGGTGCAACCAGTGAAAGAGTAGATATGATTTCTGGCCTCCACATCATAAAAGGAGACCAGACCCTCCTCATAATCCACAAACACCCCCACTTTCTGGAGCTTCTCTCTTACAGGGAGGAGGACAGGAGGGTCAGTCCCAGCCCAGTACACATGTTCATCCCTTAACGACATGGTCCAGTAACCGTTGTTGGGTCTAAATGCGATGGATCCCTTCCTGTTGATGGACTCTGTGGCCATTCCCAAATCCCAGTCTGTCTTCCCTTTAACCTGAACCTCATAGTAAAATCTTCCTGTGGAGAAGCCTTCTTTCCCTAAGACACATGGACATGGGTAGAATCTCTCCTTGTTGTCTGGGAGATTTTGCCATAGGCCATGATTCACTTGTTTTCCGTCCTCAGAAAGGATGAGATAGCAGTGCGCTGTATCAGGGTCCAGAATTACATCCACTGCATGCTGCTGGACACTTTTCAGTTCAGCATCATAAAGTTTCTCCATCTCTTGACTGATTGTCTTCTCCACGTGAGCCACAGCTGTCCTCACACTCCCCTCATATGAAGACGGGTGGACATTGATATTTATCCAGTCCTTGAACAAATATGGAAGGCTGTTGACGGATGCAAACGTTTGGAGGAGGTGGAGGTGGTCTTCAGTGTATGAGAGGTGCTTAATCTCACTGCTTCTTTTCTTTAACTCTGTGATTTCATTTTCCAGCTCTTTAATGAAGCCTTTTGCCTGTTTCTCTGTTGCTTTATGCTTTTCAATACAGCTCGTCAGAGCAGTGAAAAACTGTGTGCAGGTGTCCGCTATGTTCTTATCTACGTCTTTCTTGCTGTGCTCTACTGAGTGTATGACATCCTGGATCTTTTGCTTGTTCTCCTGGATCATCTGCTGAACTTTCGCATCCGTCTTTCTCAGCTCAGCCTTCTTTCCTTCACATTCCTCTTTCAGGGTTACAATTTGATGTACCTTGTGGTCTGCCTCAATGCATATTTGACAAACACACATGTGGTCAGTCTTACAGAACATCTCCAGAGGTCTGTCATGTTTCTTACAGATTATGTCCTCCAGGTCCTTTACAGGGTTGATTAGCTTGTGTCGTTGTAACGCTGGGACTGTCTGGTGACGCTCCAGGTGCGTCTCGCAGTAGGAGGTGAGACACACCAGGCATGACTTTAGGGCTTTGTGCTTGGTCTCGGTGCAGACGTCACACAAGACATCATCTGGTTCAGCAGGTTGCTGCTGAGACTTCCTGAATTGATCGGCCATCTCGGAAATCAAAGTATTGATAGAGACCTCAGGTCTCTTATGGAACTTCTTCGCACACAGTGGACACTGACACACATCGTTAGTATCCCAGTAATATGTAATACAGGTTTTACAGTAGTTGTGGCCACATGGAGTGGCAATTGGATCGGTGAACACATCCAGACAGATGGCACACCGTAACTGCTCCTCAGACAGACAACTGCTCATATAGGCCATTTCCAAACACTGAGAATCAAAGTGTTTCAAGTCAGATTTATTTGTACAGACACTTAATCAAACCATGTCATACTGACGTGTCATATAGGCGTGCAATGTCATCGCAGAGATGGATTTTCACAGGGAAACTGTGAGGCTCTGTGATGCATGCATTAATGCATGGATCTCAGTTATGCAGTCAGAGAACCCAGTGTACCCGTGGCCAGAATACCCGTTGTAACCCCTGTGTGCAGTATAACCCAGTGTACCCGTGGCCAGAATACCCGTTGTAACCCCTGTGTGCAGTATAACCCAGTGTACCCGTGGCCAGAATACCCGTTGTAACCCCTGTGTGCAGTATCTGCTATCATAGTACTTGGAGTACAGTCTGTCTTTAGTACTATGACGTCCTATTGATGACATCAGGAATTGCCATGAAAGGACAGACAGATTTGTGGATTTAAAAAATATTTTTGGAGAGCGTCTTCATGACATTTCTTGATATATACTGTATATGGCGGACAGACACAGTTTGTCTGAGGACCAAATGTCCACTATGTATGTATATTTATTTTGTCTCACTTCACGGTAGGCATGCCGCGATATACCGAATTTCGGTTTTACCGACGATACTAAAAGCCACGTTGTTGATACCGTGAGATTTTCGACCTTACGGTATTTTAATACAGTGTCGGCGGGCCGCGGGCGGCGCATGATGCTGCACGCATATGCAGTGCAACGCCACTCGTAGACGAAGTCAAAACGTTTATTTTCAACACACTGCAGTAGATTGAAAGGTTGCTTCCTACCTTTGAGTTAATGTGTTGCTGAAAGATGATAGATCCAATTGAATATTCCATATTTGTTTGAGTCCCTTTCCTCTTCAGTGTTTCCCATGGAAAAAAGGTCTGTGGCTCAAATGCTGAATAAATAATGGACCTTGATATTGTTGTTCTAGGACTCTTCAGGATGGCCATCTGACCCATTGGCCCTTAAACAAAATGTTGCCGTATGCAGTGTTAAAATACATGCTTTTATCTGTTATTGCAGATTTTGATCCAAGTCAAAGAGCTTTTGTCCAAACTTCCAAGTCTGATCGAAATCACATTAAAAGAGGTGAGTGTTGAATGATTATTAGGTTGTGGCTGTTTAGTCAGTTCCTGGTGTACGTGACAGTTAAAGCTGCACTTTCCCATTCTACCCCTGATTTGAACTCTCATGCAGTAAACGTGCTGCGGATGATATTATTATTTTGTACCAGAACCTGCCTGTTTGCTCAGGGGATAAATTGAATCAGTTAAAAATGTCAGATCCTGTGTCTACGTGAAGCCTAACCTTTGACATGATCTAAATGTCTCATTTGAAGAGCAGGGAGACAAAATACAACCATTGTATTAGCGTACGCTACCATACAGATTGGAGACATTTTTTATTTTATTAATTAGAAAATGTATAAACTTAAAGTGCCACTTTAAGTAAAGACTGTCGGTGTCAACATTGTATTCCTTAAAGTGTTGATTTTTATTATAATCTTTATCTTTATGATGAAATGTTGTTTTGTGTATACTGTTATTCCCTAAGTTTGAACTGTAATAATGATGTTTCTCTTTTTATACCCTAGACAGAAAAGATAACAATTTGTGGCGACACCCATGGGCAATATTACGACCTCCTCAATATCTTTGAGCTGAACGGCTTACCATCAGAGACCAACTCTTATGTATCCTTATTTTATTCAGAAATCACATTGTTCGCCTTGGAACATGTGTGCTACTCATGTGTTTACCCATCTGTATTTGATAATGTTTCCGTTCTTTGTTTTGCTATTTATTTTACCAAGATGAAAGTACACTGAATGTATCCCATTAAAACCAGAAAGCATCTGTGTACTAAAAAAATAAAAAAATCACATTTTATGTTTTGGCTTTTCAGACATAGCAGCTATACAAGCTTCGTAATGGTTTTGGACATAAGATTTCCACAGGGAATATGTTGACCGTAAATCGTGCAGCCAAATCCTTAACCAACCATGCACTGCAGCTGTTTAATGGTGACTTTGTGGATCGTGGCTCCTTCTCTGTTGAGGTCATTCTTACGCTCTTTGGCTATAAGCTGCTCTACCCAGACTGCTTCTTCTTGCTTAGGGGTGAGTGTACTCAACGTGCATGCATTTTACCAATATGTTGCTCAAAACCACAGTATAACAGTTATGTTAATGCTCAGCCTTGATGCATAGATATTCCAGCTTTCAAGGCGCAAGTTATATTATCATGACTATAATATATCCCAGGATATCAGACAACAAATTCAGGTCAAGTAGGCAGGCGATCAGTCAGTCTGTTATCTGATGGGGTCGTGTGGATCAAAGTTCTCATTTGCCACGACTGATTTCAGTCATGACTTCTATGGAAGCATGTGACTGAAAATAGTCTATCCAAATCCTTACAACAACGTGCTGCAAGCTTCTAGACAGCCTATTTGTGGTTATTAGTTATTTTAAGTAGTATTTGAAGTCGTCAAACTAGCGAATACATGTTAAATCTTCCATAAAAGCCCAATGATCTTGCATATTTTTCACTATTTTCACAAATCTCAGATTAGGACTAATTAGGAGGTTTTCCTTCAGGGGTTGTGATGGGTAGGTTTGTTCAGGAGAGGCCAGCCGGCTCTACATGTCAGTACGGGCTGGGGAGGAGTAGGATGGAGGCGTTTTGTCCATAGACATATAAACGTAGACGCCCTTTCCAGCTCTGGAGCGCATATGCTCAAGAGAGGGCAAAATCTTCCCGAGATTCTTTGCGAATCATGAGAGGGCACTTCAAAGCTTCCGCGTGCGTCAGTGCCCTCTCCGGCTCTCGAGCGAATGAGCTCAAGAGAGGGCAAAACATTTCCGAGATTCCTTGCAGCGCATCTGATAACTCCCGGAAAAGATGCGCTGTGATTGGCCAGTAATCACTTGCGTGACGTAGCGTGCCTTCCACTCTTCTGTCATACTTCCTCCCCCAGTGTCAATTCTTCCGCCCTCTCTTGCACATAGTCGCTCCAATGGACTACAGCGGCCAGTGAGGCGTCTATATTTTATAACGTCTATGGTTTTGTCCTCTTGGTGGGGGTTCCTTAGTGAGGAGCAACCGCAGTGTCAAGCAGGGGAAGGAATTAAATGTGACTTAGTTGAGGGGAAAAAAGCTTAAAAAGAATTGGCCACTCAAAGGACAAATAAATGTATATATCTTTTTTGTATTTGATAATTGATTCCATCGATTAGATTGATTAACTGTTGCACCCCAAAATACCCCCCCTTATAGGTAACCACGAAACAGACAACATGAACCAGATGTATGGATTTGAAGGTGAAGTGAAAGCCAAGTACACAGCCCAGATGTTCCAGTTGTTTAGCGAGGTCTTCCAGTGGCTCCCTCTCGCACAGTGTATCAACAGTAAAGTTCTGGTCAGTACACACTAAGACTGAGTGTGCCGTAACCCATTTCATAACCCTTTTCAACCTGATTTGTCTTCTTTCTTTCCACTACAGTCGGTATTCTTATCTTGTTGTATATTGTGGTGTTGTACATGTCACACCAACGTGATGACATTGTTTGTGCCTGTGTGATTAAATGACACATAAGCCCCTCTTGATTCTCTTTGGAAATCTTGTTGGCGATCAAGCTCAAGTAATTAGTGTGTGTGTGTGTGTGCACTCGCGCACACTTTTGCATTGTGTTTTCTCATGTCAGGTGATGCACGGAGGACTGTTCAGTGAAGATGGCGTCACATTGGACGATCTCAGGAAGATAGAGAGGAACAGACAGCCTCCAGACTCTGGTAGGGTAACTTGACATGATAACCTCATGGATTGAAGGTCTCAGTCACCACAATTTATTTCAGTCATTTGGAAACATGTCCCGCACCAAAATATATCCGCTATTTTCAGTTATTTTAAGATGAAAGCGTATTTCAACTAAGTGGTCAAACTAGCAATAGAATACATTTTCATATGCATCTTCCACAAAACATTGATGGTCTCGATATTTCATAGGAGTAAAAGGTTAAAAACGTCAGCCACCTGCTTAAAAAAAGCAGAATCAGAATACCTAAGAATCTCAGATTAGGAAAATGTTTGAGTCAGATCACCAGATTTTCTTTTGCTATCCCATGTGACCTGAGTGCATGCACTGAGTGCACCGTGTGACTGTGACTAAACCCCCAGAGGAGAAACGAACAGCCGCCCTTCAACATTGTCCTCTGTTCCCCTCCTCAGGTCCCATGTGTGATCTTCTGTGGTCAGACCCGCAGCCTCAGGTTAGTTCCCTTGCGTTTTATTTTTGTTAGAATAATAAACATCCCTGCAACAGCAGCATTGCTCTAAAATTACTTTTTGTGCAGGTCTTTTATTATTCTAAACCAGTGATCCTCGACCAGTGGTTCGGGGACCACCAGTGGTTCTTGAGGGCGATCCAGGTTGTCCCTATAGCTAAATGATGGAGAGTTGGTAACCAAATGGATCCTAAATAGATCTTTAACTCTTGATAAGTGTACACATTAGATAATGTACCGGTAATGTAGAAGAATTGTTATTTTGATCGTTTGCCTATGGGACCAACATCAATAAAGCAAGTTTTGGGTCTGAGAGGCTAAATCTCATCAAATGGTGGTCCATGTCTCAAATGCCAAATAAATGATGGTTCTTGATATGAAAAGCCTGAAGACCACTGTTCTAAACTCATACTTTGTTCAGCACCAGCAACTTAACTGCATGTGCACAACCTTCACTTTTGAACTAGTTCTCTTAGGTTCCCTTATGCAAAGCCAATCGATTATTCGATAGACTATTTATTACAAAGGAGATAATTCATGCTCAATTCAAACTAGTGACCCCACCGGTAACACTGGATGCACATGAGAAATTGCACATAGCCTACTTATTTATTTATTTATTTAACTTTGGGTGCAGCTTAGCCTGGCTCCAGCCCTGAATCGCCACCTTAAAAAATATATTTTCTGGCGATTCCTGTCTGGTGACTGCGCCGTAGGCACCGTTTGTCCTTGGTTGAAAATCCGATCCAGGCAGCTGATTGGCCATCAGCCCCATCACTCAACAGTTAAAACGCGACAGTATCAATCTGACTAATCAATAGACATGATAAATATTTTCTTTAAAGAAGCGGCAGGTTTTGTAAACATCAACATCCGACATATTTTACCGCTTTTGTTTACATGTTAGTAGCGCACGTTGGCTGTGTTTGTTTGGTTAGCAACTGGGTTAGCCCATTAGGCACTTGATTGACCGTCGTCTGCTTTCCTCTATTCTGATTGTTTGGTATGAACTAATCGCTGAAGACTGCCGCTTTGAGACCACCCATCCCATAAAATGCTGTCATAGGGATGGATTTCAGTCTGAATAATGAAGTGAAACGAAATGATGATTCAGACTGAGTGTCAGGCTAGGTGCAGCCTGCTTAAAGAACCTCATTACCGTTGTCAGCCACTAGGTGTCCTACTTGGCATTAGGTATTCAGGTTCTGTAGACACTAGACAGAGAGAGTTATGATATGCAGGAGCAGATGACAAACAACAAATAATAGCAACATTGGTTGAACAGAGAAAAGTAAAAAACCCATGCAGTAGAAAACCGATATTTAACACTTTAATCCTCAGGGACGGAGATCTCCGTCCTGATAAGATTAGTTAAGGATGGCCCAGGACGGAGATTTAATCAAAACAAGACAGATTAAACAATAGAGAACGGAGCCCACCAATCTGTTATGATATCATCTGGGTGTCTGAGAGTGATGCAATTTACAGCAGGTCCATCATCCAAAGTGGTCCGGCCCCAGTAACAACGAACATTACCATAAACCAACCCACCCACCTGCTGGGCCTGAGGGGATAATAGACTATAAACAAAACGTACAAAAGATGAACAGGAAAGATACTTGTAGGCAAGAAATTACAGGGGAAAAAAGAAGGGTGAAGAATCTTTGAACGTGAATAACTAAAGCTATACAATTATCAAATTGCGTGTTTTTGACAGGCCATCGCGGCCCCATCATTAGTCGCGGTAGGAAGAATATGACCTCCCTTTTTACTGGATCGTCGGTTCGTTCTTTGTTCTGGCGCTACCCTTAGCCGCATCTGCTATGAAGCCTGGTGACGTCATGTGCGTCTGAACATTGGTCCGACGGGAAACGATCCCGCTGATTTAATGGTCGCCAATGGTTCCAGGCGCGCTTAGTGTTAACTAGTGTTTTACACATGTAAAGCTCCAATAGTCATACGCACAATATCAACACATTATCTGTGTGTGTGTGGATACAGAATGGGCGGTCGATCAGCAAGCGCGGTGTGAGCTGTCAGTTTGGTCCGGACGTCACGGCACGCTTTCTGGAGCAGAACAAGCTGGACTTCATCGTGCGCAGCCATGAGGTGAAGGGAGAGGGCTACGAGGTCACCCACTCAGGGAAGTGCATCACCGTGTTCTCGGCGCCCAACTACTGGTATGGCTCTTATTGCTTTTTTCCTCATGCATGCAATTACAGTCCTGAGTCGCCACGACTGATTTCATTCAGATCGTCTATTTCTGGTTATAATTTTTTTCGGGTTATTGTTTTTTTATATAAAAGCAACGTTCAACACTGTTTCACAAATCACACATTAGGACTTGGTCATACTAGCATTTTCAGTTATGAGATTTTATTTTGCTTTAACCTATTGATACTGAGGCTGATTCTAAAAACGCCTTCTAAAACCTAACCTTTAAGTGTTCTTAAAACCTTCAAATTCTTATTCAAAAAATATTTTAAGTAATGATGTTTCTATTTGTATGGCAATAACTAATAAGACGCGGAATCATTATTTCCCCCCGCCCGGTTTCAAAGGTAAAACAACGTATAGGTTGTGCCATGAATATGGTAATTGTTGGCATTATTGATGCATTTCTATTTCGAAATCTTATGACTTGACTATGATGGCGTATTGTGTGTTTCAACAGTGATCAGATGGCAAATAAAGGAGCCTATATTCACCTCAGGGGATCTGACCTCAAGCCAGAGTTTCACCAGTTCACTGCTGTGGTAAGTAGCCAAGCACTATAAAAAGCACTATACCCTTTTTGTCTTTGTTTTTATTTGAAGTCTTGATATGTGACCTACTAGTATCGTTAAAGTTTATAGTATTTTATACTGCGTTCTTGCCTCGTAAGGCAATGAATATTTCACCCCTGTTTTTGTGGCGGACAGCCAACGGTTCTTGTATACTTGTATTCATGAGGTTTAGGTTAGGAATGAGTTTAGGGTTAGGCATAATTTTACTGAGGTTAAGTTTAGATATATGGTTAGGTTTTAGGCACAGTTTTACTGAGGTAAAGTTTAGGAATAAGGTTAGGTTTAGGCATAATTTTTCTGAGGATACCTTTGGAATAAGGTTAGGGTCTGTAGGGAGTTGCTCCCTCATATTCAAGAGATGGATGTACTGTATGGACTGTCATGGCCAATAAGTCGTTTTTTGTCACTCAGTAGACATTCTCCAGGGTCGCCGGATTTGGGGCGTTTAGTGTGTTTTGGGGCGAGCGTTTTCACTGTGACTACATCAATGTACTAAGTGTCTCCACGTGTCACTATAAATACACTGTCTGTTTTTTTGTTAATATGATGCATTGCTTTGTCTTTTTGTACTGCAGGTTTGTAAGACATATTTCTATATGTCTTACAATAAAGATAACCTTTTTGAGGGGTGCTAGCCCCTCCTATATATGGCTTTAATGTTTACAATGTTTAAGAAAACGCTATAGATAATAAAGGGAAATCTAATGTTTGTTTTGAGGCCAAAAAACAAACATTATCACTGTGTAAATAAACATATTGTAATCGATATTGTAAGATGATGAGAGTGCCCCTCATTTCACACGGGTGTGAAATGAGAGAGAGAGAGACAGACAGACAGACAGTTGAGTATATAATATAAATAAATATATAGTACATTGCATTAATGCATTAATACATTTACCGTATGTTGGTTAGTGGTTTCCTGTGGATTTCTTTTAATTTTTAAAACATCCCATCCAGTTTTCCTCCTGCTCCAAAATACCCCCTGCCACCAGCTACACGACCCGTTAAAAAAGGCAGGAAAAGAAGAAAGGAGAGAATTATAATAAGATTTTGTCCCTTGACCATGAGCTCATCCTCCGCCCTCTCCGTCCTTT
>OOFJ01059065.1:2645-14700 GCA_900323375.1 Benthosema glaciale
GAATGAATGAATGAATGGATGAATGAATGAATGAATGAATGAATGAATGAATGAATGAATGAATGAATGAATGAATGAATGAATGGTTTTAGGAATGCAGGGAAAGAATCCATTAATTCAAGGCTTCATGAGGTGTGTAATTGATAGAAAATTACGCAATGATAGAAAATGATAGAAAATGTTCTCGTTTTTTGAGTGGACTACTCCTTTAAGTGCCCCCATTGATTGGCAAGTGGAAATAGTGTTGCGAAGGTAAGTAATGTAGGATAAATGTATGCAGCTCCATGGCTATAGGGTTAATGTGTAAGACATGGCATTTTAAAGTTTCTCTCTTTGACCTTTAATCATGGCAGCAGTGGGTGTTTATACGACACCTCTGCAACAAAATGTGATTCATCTCCCAATTTAGACAGTGACAAAGGAAAGTTCCACTCCCAGCGTCTTTTTTTAAGGCCACTTTAGATAAACTATTGACACAAGTCAAATGAGTCTAGAGAGTGAGTTTTCTTTAATAATAACTAGCAGGACAGCTAGTAACGGTGGAATAAAAGTTGTGATAGCAGATGCGATACAATCCTGCTTTCAGCCGAGAAAAAATATATATTGTTGTGATGTGTTTTTGTACAGTACAACTTTGTGTTTATGGCCAAAATGACTGGATATCCACATGTGTGTAGCAAGTGTAGAAATATTAGTTATGCCTTAAATCCCAGTGCCAGGCTGGGATTCTCAGGGGGTTCTCAGGGGCCCACTATTCCGGTTACCTCCCCATCTTCCCATGTCTTTAGTAGAGAAATAGATTTTCAGGTCGGCCGGGTTACCAATTTCATCCATTCAGGACAGAGAACTATTTTTTAACTCATGTTTAACTCATACAGGATAAACGTGCAGTTGGTTAAACAAAAAGGAATAACAGATAATGGATAATAAAAAATAATAAACATCACAGCACCTGTAAAGAATTCATAACATAATTATTTCAAACGTTCAAAGCATCAATTGCTTCTAGAGCTTAAATGTGGAACAGATGACTTTGTGTTTATGTGTAAATCATAAACTACAATTAGAGAAAATATCAGAAATTCACCTGAAGCCAAGGCACAAATTGCCGCATTTTGTTCTGCAGCCTGCAGGCTCTGCTCAGCAGTTGCGTCATCTAACACGTATTCCAGATGTCTGGAAATTATAATACCGCCATAGATGCATTTATTGACTTTTAAGAAAATGGGCTCTGCAGTGCGCGTGTGTGTGTGTGTGTGTGTGTGTGTGTGTGTGTTCATGCATGTGTGAATATTCATTCGGTTTTGACCAGGAGCACGAATACTGTACACAGGGATTACGCACATAAATTTACACTCCCACACAAAACGGTGGAAATAACTACATCTTCTCTGAGGCTCTGATGCATATTAATGGCGGCGTAGACGCCCTTGGCCATACACTGGCTCTATTGTAGTGCAGTGAAGGCAGCTGGAGAGAGAGAGGTGACATTGCACATTTGAGATATGACAAACGTACCGTTCATGCACCCAAAAGTCCCTCAGATTAAGGGAAGGCCAATGCTCAGTGCCTGGTTCTTTAGTACAGGGGTTCGCAAACTTTTCCGTGCCTGCCAAGGACTCCCAAATTGATGGCCGAATGGCCGCGGCCTCCATCTGAAAATGTGCCAGGGACGTCCAGAAGAGAAGATTTATGTTGAAGAGAACACATTCTTTTCCAGATGTACAAGCTTGTGGCACGGCACAAAGTCACACAATGTGAGTTGTAGATGTGCTGTTTATGAATAGCCAATAGCCAAAATGAATAGTACTATTTAAATGGATACAGTGTTTAAAATGACCCAACCTCATTTTGAGAACCAATGCCTTAGTTTAGTATATCCACTATTAGATATTTATATACATTGATTATGTAACCACACAAGCACATTTATTGTATACTCTATGGATTACAAGAAGATCTTTTAGCCATTTTCCATCTGCAATTGACTCTTACAATTTAGCTGTTGACCCACACCAACATTTGTTTCCATCATTTGGATGATGCCTATTGTAGTTTGTATAATTCAACTCGGTTTAATGGCGATGTGTGTTTCTATGCCTCTCAATATAGCCTCTACTTTTTATCTGAAGATAAGAAGTCTTTGCAGCAATTCATTTATTATTCATCATCACCCAAACACTATTTTTCTGTAACAGCTGTAAGCATGCTTAGAGAGAACTGAAGAGAAATCCTTCATCTTTACCTGATGTACAACTATGTACAACAGTGGTTCTCAACCAGTTTAATCACTTTAAACCAATTTTATATTTCGGAAGTTCAAAAGTAGCCCATCTAGAAGCTCAGAGCATGTAGATCTGCTACTTCCGAAAAATTGTGAAAAGATCTTGAAAAATTGTTAAAGCACAACTTTAGTTTGTTTTCAACCAAGGTTCATGTGTTAAGATTGTTATAAGAGAAAGTAAAAGATGAGTGTTAATTATTTTTCATTTGCTGCTTTCTTTCGTTTTAGGGATTTTAGCTGTTTTTGACAGGGGTGCGGGGGCATTCGAGCATGGGGCTAAATATGTATTGTTTTTTACAATATATGATCACAATTATTTTTTTTATTATTTACTATAGTCCTAATAAACCCCAGGAAATTACACCTGGCCACAAAAGATCACAGGATCTACTGAATGTGAAGGTAGCCTACTGTGGGGACGCCACCACTGTGTGTATAGGCTCAATGTCAGTTTGACACATTCAGTAGATCTTGTGATCTTTTGTGGCCAGATGTAATTGCATGGGGTTTATTAAGACTATAGTAAATAGTAAAAAAAAAAATCACTGTAAAACATTGTAAACAAAAAATACATATTTAGGCCCATGCTCGAATGCCCCCTGCCCACTGTCAATCTTATCTTTTACTTTGGCTAATAACAGCCTAAAACATGAACCTTGGTTGAAAAAAACGAAAGTTGTCCTTTAAAGATAATCTTGAAAACACCTGAAACACAAACTGAAATACAAAGGACCCTTGTCCGTTGTGTTTTTCATTTTGGGGGGAAAAACGAAAACGAAAAACGTTTGAACAGTAAGAGAATAGATGTGGAGGTGGAGTGTCTTTGTTTATTCATGATGGTTATTCATTTAAAATGATCTCTCTCTGAAGTCAGAGATACTGCCTAGTGCCTGCAGTGGAATCAGTTTGTTTTAGAGCTCTCTGGTGTCTCTGGTGGAAAAAATGCTATTGGTTTTACTTTCTATACCTGACTCATCAAACATTGATTCTAATGAAAGTTTGTCCAGTTTTCTTGACATGATAAAGGATTATAGCATACAGTATAGATTTAGATATACATTATAGGATAATACATTCGATTAGATTGAGGAAATCCTCAGATTTTCCCAATATCAGTATTCTTTATTCTAGTTACTTTCCCCCCGCATATTCATAAATCCACATGACATAAATAAATAATATTCAGCAACTTGCATTGATATGATCTTAACTATCTTTGAGTAAAGGAATGAAATCTGGTCTTGTATTTAGACTTGTCGGCTCAGATTTCGGTCAAACATAATCAAGAAAATAATGCTCAAAATAATTATGATCAACTCCAATTCGTGCTAAACTTTAACGGATAACAGGAACGTCCACACCATATGTCATGTGACCTGCAGAGATACATTTAACCACTTAAATGCTGGAATGTCTTAGGGCTCTATAGGCCCTACTGCCCTACAAAGCCAAAATGCAGTAACTAGGTTTTTGTGGAGACATTGACTTATTTATTTGTCTCAAATGTCAAATAAGATTTCATGATACTGGAGGCTAAACAATTACTAAACAGATATACAATTAGTAGTGCACTCACTGAAATACCAATAAGCCAATTGGTGAGCGAAAACGCAGTTGTCACTCCTTAACTAATAATAGGTTGACGCCTTCATTAAAAAAAATTAAACTACTTAAACCCCAGCATCCGTATTGTGGGGAAAGCTTTTGCAGAAAATAGTTAGCAACACACTGTGAGCTCGTCGATCGGCTATTTCCAGCGAAGGCTTTCCCCACAATAACAGAATAGTATAAAGCCCTGAGAGACTCCGCTGAACAATATGGGTGTGCACCAATGTGGTTTTAAAACATTTTAAATAAGGCGGGACTTGGGCCCAGTGAGGCACCCCCGAGTGAGCTGGCTCTAAATACAGTATCTTTACGAACAGACGACCTACAGGCTCATAGCGCGTTGCATTGCAAGCTTCTAGATCATCTATTTTCAGTGAATGTCCGCAATATGGACACTATAGAGCGCATGTGGTTAAACTGGTGTCTCTGTGTTAGGTTCTTTAGTTTAAAGAGGAGTTTGGGCTCCAAGCGTCATGGTTGGATGACCTCTTAAGGAGCTCCAGAGTGTGACCAACCTTCCTTTTATTTTTTAGGTTTGTTCTCTTTGGGGCCAGAATTTAGATATCATGGAAACCGTGTATGTCCAAAACTGTCGCAATGCAATGCGTTAACTTGTGAGCTTGTAGTTTGTAGATCAGCTATTTTTACAAAAAGAAACCTTAACTATGGAGAGTTTTCCTGCTCAACAGCAATGATATACTGTACTGCTACAAAGTAAAAATAATAATAAGAAGAAAGGTTTCCACCAGTAAAACATTACCAAAAATACTTACAGTAACTTTAATCCTATTTCAGACATGTCATTAGAGGCAAAATGTTTGACAAAATATTGATACATTTAATGTTGCTTAAATGACACACCATTTAGTCTTAGTCCTATTTAGTCTACTGAAATTCTTAGTCTGTCTTAATGCAACGTTAGCCTTCCAGTGATTCATCTCAATATAAATGGCATGTAGGCTATCACATCACAATATATCGCAATACAATCCTATTGTGATACATATCATATTGTGAGGTTCACCCATTTCCCGATTCTGAACCTGTTATAAAAGATCTGTGGAATCCAGCCTAATAAGTTCTGGATACAGCATAATAGAGCTTGGCATATATTAGAGCAAAAATATGAAACCCATTTCATCTACCTTGTTCCAGATTGTGTCACTGCATGCACTCAAAATGTTCCACAGTCATGCTGAAAGGTAGCCTACACTGTACACTTGGAAAAAAACATTTTTCTTATAAAGCATTGCTTTATTATAATTGAAACAGACCACAACAAAAGGATGTATATGAGAGAGAACAAGCGCCCACCACCACCTCAGAAGCCACACATTATAGATTAAAGTGTACTATGATAATGCTCTGCTTAAAAGGGATTCGAAGGAGCCATGCAGCTAGATGATCGCTGCTTGGATTCTCTTTCCATGCGTCAGATGTCTGGGCTGATGACTCCATGTTAATGTCATCCCTTTAATCTAAACCTTGGAGCGGATTACGAGCCTATTCATTAGCGACTCCCAATAATATTCAGCCGCTGTCTCTTTATAGGTTTGGCGGTAATTATTCGTAGGATATAAAAATCATGGTGATATGTTTGGCACCAGTGACTGCGTACAGGACACGGTTTTCACACTACAACCCCAGACCAGTCTTTCTGTGGCAGTATCGTCTTCAAAGTGATGGTTAATATTTACTTTGTTGACCAGGGTCCCCAGGGGTCTATGCTAAGCACCCTCATTTTGTCCCTCTACTTCAGTGCTTTTCAGCCTTTTTCACATCAAGGGCCATTATGTATTCAGCATTTGGCCACGGATCAGGATCACTGATGAGATTTGTGGTACGGTACCATAGGAGAGATAATACGCAAACATTGATCAATAGGCTGTATACATTTTATAACAATTCTTCTAATGGTGTCTCTAATGGTGTAGATACAGTATGTAACACATAATGCAACTCTTGAGTGTGTAGAATGAATTTGGTTTCATTCACTCTCAGAGTTAAATATTTATAAGGGCCCATTTGGTTACCATGAACTCCCCATCATTTAGTTGGGGACCACCAGGAACCCTCTGGTTGAGAACCTTTTGTCCTCGAGTCCTCATCCTGTCCTCAATAAACTGTAGGCCTACAATACATTATACCATATGTTATACTGTGAGTTATAGGCCTACCTCCTGCATGAGCCTCTAATGAGCTTTATTCCAATATATTTGGTATAGTTTTCTGTGGGGCTTTTTGCAGTTACCTTTTTAGCATAACCTTTGACATCTGTACTACCTGTACCTTAATAATCGCGTTAATAAAGTATCCTATCATCAATCAAAACAAGCTCGTAGGCCTGCCTTTTATACCGAATTCTTGTTCACCCGTTATGACATGCTCAGATTAGGGACCTTAGGGTTCATGCAGTTTAAATTATGCAAAACCATTTGTTAGCAGTAGAAACAGGAACATAGATATTATGTTCTCCAGTCATCTAGTTATTACTGATCAGTAAAAATTTAAATACTGCATTATGTGGTTCCGGGTTTGTACAGGGTGGTAATGAGGAACCCGTCTCCCTGCTTTCCTTGCAGCATAATGCAGAGGCAATGGCAGCAGAACACCACACAAAGGCCTCTAATGGCATCCTTTAATATGGACCACAGCAGGAGAGCTGGCCCCTAATACAAACGATCACTCTTTAGATCTCACCTCTTTAATGTAAGGAAAAGACGTCTGGCGCTTTCATGGCTTATCCTTGTTGCTATACCATACATACAGCATTGGTTCTCAAACATTTTCACGTCAAGAAACAATATGCAGTGGTGTAAAGTGCATTTACTCAAGTACTCTACTTAAGTACAATGTTGAGGTATTTGTACTTTTACTTGAGTACATTTTGAATACAGGACCTCTACTTGTAATGGAGTACATCTACATTGCAGTATTGCTTAAGTAAAACATTTGAATACTTTTCCCACCACTGACTATGTATGTATTTGGCAACAGACCCCCATCTCAAGAGTCCCCTCCAGAAGGGAAACAGTAACTGTGTTACTGTAAAAACATTTCTCAATTATTCAAATGTCAAATATTCAATTCATGTTTTTCAAGATTATATATTTAGATTTTTACATTTTGCGATTGTGAGACAAAATAGGGTTAACGTTTAAGAAGTGGAACCCCTTCAAGGACCGCAATTTGGAACCACAAGATACAGCATGTGTCCGTCCTGTGATGCATCACAGCATACCGTAGCTGTATGACACTGCATGTGTGGCGTCGTTGGAAATGTGGAATCCTCAGAAACGCTCTCCCGGTGCTTCAACTGCGGTCGCATGGAGCTTATGCAAAGTGGACAGGTGATAAGAGGGATTTTGGACGCATGCATGCGCACACACACATGCACACCAAAGCCCCAATGAGACTCCCATGGCCTGTTGATGAGGCGTACTGAATTCCTTTTCATCAACAGTCCAGGGTTCTCCTGCTGCAGCAAACTGCCACCCTGCTCCCAGCCCAGGGCACCGACACTCTGATGAATATGCATCCAATTAGTTCAGTTTGTATTTTTCACAATTTAACTGTTAATGAGCATTTAAAAATATATTAACCTGAGAGAGACTGAAGCCCGATAAACGGAACTAAAATGCAATTAGGCACCAATCTGTCAACACATTAAACTAGAGGAGTTCATAAACATCTGGAAATATTGAACTGATCTTTATTCATTTTAAAATTCTGTCTGCACGCCACTCGTACGTTTGCACTCAGAACACAGTGCTACGAGCGGTTTTACATTTTGTACAAGCTAATCCTCCATGGATTATCTTCATATACAAATATAACCCCATAGTGACAGTCCTGATCAGAACGACTACAATCTCCAGCCAAGGTAAGTCTTCCAAACTGTACGCAATAACATTAGGTCATAGAAGGTTGTATCAAAACAGTAATGGAAATAAGCTTGTACATCCTCTAGAAAAAGCCCAACTGCAGGACACACTGGTCAATAATGGGTACAAGAAAATAACTCAGAGCCCACACACCGGGAAGTGACCCTACAGTCTGTCAGTTGAAAATGTTAATGAACTGACTGGGATCAAGTCACTTTCCAGTGTGTAGACTCTTCATTCCTTTTTTTACCAGTTTTATCAAAATGACCATTATGTTAAAATTCCTAACATCATACTGTTAGGTTTCCATGAGAATAGTCCAGTAATAAAATATAACTGATATGAACTGCACAATGCTCTATAAAGCTTCAAGTCACTGTCAGGGAAGACTAGACCCGTCATGGGTTATTTATTAGTGAGGCTCACAGGAAGCCATTTTGAATCTCTGAAGCCAAATATTCTCACTTTTTCTGGCACATCTCACTTATGAACTTATGAACTGAATGTGATTCTTTTATCAGGGCATATTATGATCATCAGAAGCATAGACTGTCTGTGACCCAATAACACTGAAAAAGCAGCTTGGTGACAAAGGGCATTACTGGAACAAAAGCAAACAATTTGCATCTATAATAATAAACACAGGCTTGTTTTATGTTGAAATAGTCATATACATTTATACATCCTTTAAAAAAAAATAACAGCAACTAACTGCAAGTTCAAATTACATGGAAAAATAATTTATAAAATAAATTCCATCAACATAATTCATAGGTCAACTCCAAGGCATGTGTCTGGTTACGTGTGTGCGGCCTCATCTGTTGCCAAAGCCAATTAACCACCTAAACCCAATATACTTGACCGGAGTCCCCAGTTCCCCCAGGGCTCTATACTAGGGTCCCTGCTGTTTTCACTGTACGCTAAACATTTCCATCGAATGTTCCCAGAACAGGAACACAAGGGTTCAGGTGGGCAAAGGCGAGTCCGAGTGCAACATCAGAAAACGTAGGCTAACAGACGATGAGTTTGTGCAGTTTGTATGTCATCACATATACAAGCACTGTCCCCTGGAGGTCAGCCAATGGCACACAGGCTCAGACTGCTTTCACCCCTCCTCTCTCCGCTTGGAGACCAATGGCATCTCTCTGCTCCCAGAAGGAGGAGGAGTTGGGAAAAAGGAAAAGTTATAACCACAAGGACAACAAAAATATATAAATATGATATTTAAATACCGCATTTTAAATTTTGTATCAAGTCTAGTTAATTAAAGGCCTTTTACTTTTAAAACCTACTTTGAGTGCCAATTTACAATTGTACAATTTAGGCATTTAGCAGACGCTCTTAATCCAGAGCGATTTACATAAGCATGCCTGGACCATTGTTTTGTGGTTATATATTTTTTTCTTCCTTTTTCCTGAACATAATCCTATGTGCACCTTGGTGGTTTGAGGGATACCAGTCACGCTCCTGACACCTCTCTTCAGGAGGAGGATTTTATCGGTGTTCGCGATCCTCACAGAGCAATCGGACCAGTGCTGGTCTCTGACTGGGAGGAGGAGAACGACAGCAGGACAAGTGGGGGGACCTCCTTAATAGCTCCTCCTCCTCCTCTCCTCTCAGCAGGAGCAGTTCCCGCAGCCCTTCACGCTGTTCATGATCTCCTCCGACAGTTTCTTCCTCTCCTCCTCTTTGGTGGACAGGCGTGGTTCAGCAGGCAGCTCGGCCGCGCCGCTGCCTTCCAGGATCTTACTGTTCTGGGTGTTCCACAGCTCGGCGTACAGGCTGCCGGGCGTGGCCAGGAGCGAGGCGTGGTCCCCGCGCTCCGCTACTCGACCCTGGGACAGAGGAACAGAGAAGAGCAAGAAGTGCATGAGGGTCAAGGCTGTGAGGGAAAAGAGACACTGGAGGAGAGCTTAGAATTGGAGTTATTAGCTATTTGCATCTGTCTGGAAAAGCTCAAAACATCACCTTGGAAAATGTCACTTATGGAGCTTGATCCAGAGGGCAGATTTTTTTTCCTTTTTGACTGCTCTTTTGTCCAGCAACTGTGACTTTACATTTGGATGTCCGTGTTCTGGATTTTGCCTCCGAACATGAGGAGATCTTGGACTTCATCATGCCGATCTGTGACGGCCGCTGTCTATACACTATCTATGTCGTAGGACTTATTATTTGAGCAAGATTCAAGGCCGATCTGACTGCCATTGACTTCAATTATGAAAATCAAGTTAAACATTTAAATACAAATATATAAAATATATTTGGAAACAATAAAATTTGTGTAAAGATGGAGATTGTATCAACAACACTGGAGATTGTATCCACTTCCAGCATAGAGGTCAGCACGGACCCTATTAAAAAGGAGTCAAATCAAAGCTCCGAGGAGAGAAACGTCTCCATAAATTCACATCTGGGCCACGGTCAATATTTCCTCTAGTAATTTTAAATGAGGTTTTCATCCCGTCAGACTGCTCTGCTTAGAAATGTCTAAATAATTACCCATTACCGAATATTTAAACAGGTTACTAAAAGGACCCCCCTCCCAGGTAAATTAGCCCCCAAAATAGGGGGGGGCAAACACCTGGCATTCAGTTTATAATCAAAGAACCACCATTGATTTGTATTTTACCTTTTGACAGATATGTACACATGTAGTCATGATATTCATGTATAACTTTAAAAACATTGATCAAAAGAAAGGGCCTCCTCAGAAGGCTACATAAAATAATTTAAATAAAATGTCTGTCACACAATATGTGAAAATGAACCACAACAAAATAATATGAGGATGATGCATACACTAAGGTTGATCATTGCCTGCACCAATCACTGCAATCAGTTGACGTTTACATCCAGACTCGTATATTACTATATGTATAGTACTATAGTATTTAATGAACATGTTTGTGAGGTCCCAGGGGTCGTTTTGGGGGTTCCAGGGGGACACCAGAAAATGTTACAGCTTCCATATCCGTTTACCCACTATTTTATACTTCGGCTATTAAAAAATAGCAGATCTACAAGCTCAAAACGTGTCAAATCAGTTATTATGTTCTTCTCCCTGGCACAAACTCAAATGCATAACAATTTGGGGGTCCTTGAAATGGACATTTTTGAATGAACCACTGTTCATGTAGACTCTCTGACCACAGATCAGTGTGTCTGAGTCTCTGTGGAGTCATGGAGGCCCTGCCGCCTCCCCAACAACTGTTCCCTTCTCGCTGCCGCAAAAACATGGGACACATGCAGTCTGCACAGCCAGACACATACACACAAACACGCGCATGCACGTCACATGCACCCGCTTACCTCCCACACAGTCAAACACAAATAATGGCTCCCCCACCTCCCAGGAGCGCATGCAGAGGTGTCGGCGTCATCTTTAGCTCGCACGAGTCATGCACGTGACCGCTTCTCCACTCATTATTTTAATGAGCACCCCCCCCCAGGCATTCCTCCGCTCATGACACCAGCAAACACTGTGCCGCTGTGCAGCCGCATCACACGCTAAACAAGCCTCCTCGCCGCGACCCCTCTGATCCCCGCCATCTGATGCGCGACACTCACTCCACCAAGGCTTGATTCACACTTAGTTGCACCGAAAACAGCACGTCTACAAGCTCACAAAACGCTGTGGCTCGACACTTGTCAGCTTGTAGATCCACCGTTTTAGCCGCGCGACGTACCAATGCACGACTAAGCATAAATCGCACTTGACACCGCTCACTTTGTCACGTATCCAACTCTGCCAACGGATGGATGATGGCACGGCATCTTTCCTTACAGGTCGCATTATAAACGATGCATCGAGGGAGTGTCGTGTGGAGGTCAAGCGCACAAGTTGTTTTTCTCTGTGTGACTGAGCGTTGGTGTCAAAGAGGCTTCTGGCGCTGATGTACGTTCGACACATGTTTTAAAATAAAACATGACAACAGTTGCCTGGCGTGTATTTTAGCTCTCATCTCTGCACAGCTGAACGGCACATACAGTGGAGAGGTGTTTCTTTCACACGGACACGTTGAATAAAAGGCGGCCACTGAAGGGCCGAGGCGTTTGGTTTATAGTCCGGGGCGAGGCGTTCATGGGTGTCTGGGCAGCGGGCCCAGCGCACAGTTATTAGTCAGTGAGACAAACAAGAGCGTCCTTCCAACCATCGCACCATCTGACTGCAGCGAGCGGTCGCGTCTGACTGCTCTAATGAGTTCTTATGAAGAGAAACAGTACGTTGGCCCTCGCTGACAGTGGCCTGTTGTTCAAACCCATAAGACTGGGGAGCATA
>OOFJ01059105.1:1932-14240 GCA_900323375.1 Benthosema glaciale
ACTTTGCCGCGTGTCTTCCCCCCCCATCTCTCTCCCCCTTTCCTGTGAAGCTAATGTCACTATCAATAAAGGCAAAAAAGACCCCAAAAATATATATAAAAAAATTATAATAATGTGAAAACTTTATCTGATCTCCATAATTTTCCTCTCCTACTATTTCCTCCAGATCAAAGGCTTCTAGAATCCATGGGCCCCTACTTGGAGCAGCTTGAGGATGTCTGGCCGTGGCTGCTGCTCGCTGGGGTCTCGGGAGGCATCATTGCAGCAGCTATAGCTATGACAGTTAAGATAGCCAGACAGCACCAGGGCTCCACATCCGGGCCTCGTATGAAGAACTGGAGAACCTTCTTCACAGCACCGGAGACAAAACCGCTGCTCTTAAGCAGTGATGCAGAAGAACCAAACTACTCAAATTATCAGACTGCTATGTGATGTCTACAATGTACCGTGTATACTTAGTTGTAGTTGAAATGGTTATTACCTCCAAAGTATTAATGGTAAAATCAGACTGCAAGGGCTGATTGCAATCGAAACACTGTGAACTTTATAAGGTATCAACACATCCAAATGTTAAGTGTAATGAAGCAAATGTAAGTTTAATGAACTACCTGGGATTCTAACCAGGGTCTCGTCCCTCCCATGGGTGAAACCAACCATTTACTGCTCGGGCAGAAGCCGATCACTCCTCCTTCTCTCCTCCTCCGCGTCATCAGTGCCCATAGCCTAGTTGAGGTTGGTGAAAAGGCCTTTCTGTGTGGAGTTTGCATGTTCTCCGTGTCCCCTAGGGTAGGTATCCTCACAAAACACATGCAGTAATCCAGGGCTCAAATACTGCCTCGCCCTCGTCAGCGAGGTCACCTGATGGAGAGGAAAGGAACTGGTTGGAATAACATGTTGGGGAAACTCCCTCCGGTCAGGTGACAAGATCATGAGTGCTCACTCCAGTCCTCATACATTAAAGGAAGCATAAACTCAATTTGGGGCCTGGACTACAACAAGTTGTATGTGTTTGCTGCAATTGCTTAAACATGAAAATTATGAAAATGACCATACATAGAATCAAACAGAGAAATTCAGGGTTATAAATAAATATTACAGTTTTTAACATTTCAATGCAAAGGTTTATTGTTTTGGTAAAATGGATCCTTAATAACCTCACCCTTATTTCAAGGCCATTGATTGTTATTTTACATTGTAGACATTCAAATCTAACAATTAAGCCATGCTGAATTGATTAAATTCTGCTATTTTATATATCTTTGTTCAGAAACTTTACCATTCATTTTAAAGTAGGACTATACAGTATAGTTTATCTTACAGAGATCAGACCACGTCGTGGTCTAGCTGGTCTCTTGGAACACCATTTATTCAGTGCCATAATCATTCAGTATTTGAACAGTGGAATTGCTCATGTACACAGCTCACCTTTAACTGACAACTTAAGAAATCTTGACTTTAAACTGACAGAAACAAGCCCAAATCAAACATAATTACAAATCATTTGATTCAATAACCAAATGGTGCAACTATAATCCAGAGATTTCAATTTAGAAAATAAAACCCAAGATTGGAATGCAAAACATAATCAAAGTCAAAGAATACAACTTTTAAAAGTGACAAAGAAATGGAAATGTACAGATACAGATTACAAAATGACTGTCGTTTCCCTTTTATGAAACATGGTCGAAAAGATCTTCATGGTCTGGCCATGCCACAGATAAATACTATACTGAAATATTTGGTACCCTTATAATTACAGTACACAGTACAGTATGGTGGTGGTTACAACAACCTTGCTGTCAGATTTGATGGAATGTCTCATAATAAAGCTCATTGCTCATTTGGTAGTTTATCAAATTCACTAACACAAGTTGTAGCACCACTAGTTGTGTTATAGCACGTGTGGACATGTAGATACAAAAGCAATCCAAAGTTATCTCCAAACAGGAGGACCAAAAACAATCATAGGGCAAAGACTTTAAAAAGTGTCCTGGTCACGTTGATATATCAATCCAAGACCCCGAAGGATGACGATACCGTGTCTCGGCAGAGAGAGAGCAATGACAGCGAAGAGAAATGTGACCCTCAGGAGATGAGGGGTGAATGTGTACAGCCTTGATTTTCAACTAAAATGTACATTCCTTAATTAATGGCTTCGTCATCACCATCAGTCATCGTCCTCCTCGCTATCCCCTTCCTCTTTGCCCTTCGTGTCGTCCTCCTCGGGCGGGCTGACGGGGGGAGGGAGGTCAAGACGAGCCCAGTACATGGGCTCGGACTTTTTCAAGGCAATCTCGATCTTGGCAGCCATCATGTTCACCACGCTTTTACTCGCGTCGATTACCTAAAGACGTGATGTGGGATCGAGGAGGGCAGAGAAAGAATATGAAAAAGACGAAAATGTTAACCTGTCGGTGTTTATCTGACCTACCTAAATATTTGTAAAAAAAAAAATGCATTTGTACAGATTCATGCGTCACATCGTGACCCGCCGTGAGCTCGTAGACAGACATCTTTGAAAATAGATAATTGTGTTTAATCGATCTGTTTATTCATGTCATGTTAAAGTACATTCATTTCAAGGAGCTTCAAGGGGCATTAGCCAGAGTTTTTGCATAATTTCACAGTTCCAGTAAAATATCAATTTCGATTCAAAAGCAATTAGGCCTACTTATCATGCTATAATTATGAGTACTGACTTTGTAAGTTACCAACACGATTCAATTCAAGCAGTATTCTCTTCCCTCTTTTTCTAATTCGAAAATAAAAACACTTCCAACATTAGAGACAATGCTTTCGAATTTAAAAACGTATCAAAAGGGGTTATTTTACTATTTGCTTTATTTAGAAAATTAAGGTTAAGATGACCGCCATTACACAACAACACACCAGACACGCCTACAATACTTACTCCCCACAAATTGATGTTCTGCTCAAACTCCTTCTCCCCTTCAAACATGATGTGAATGTTGAGCTGTGGGAGGAAGAGGCATCAATTAAACAGCAGGATGATGAAGGTGAGCAAAATTAAACAGACCATACAGATCCATCGAATGGAGCACATAATAGTCATCTCCTCAACAACGACCAAAACACCCCCTCTCCCCTGGAAAAGCTTGGTTACGAGTATCACAGAGTTCACAATACGTTATCATCTTTGGGCCCCACACACCACTAAGACATTAGTATCTGCTCTATGTAGTGACGTGAGACAACTTGTTGTGATTTGGCACTACAACAAATTTGTATATTCATGTGACACTGAGGAATATACTCAGTAGAAAGGGAGACAAGGGTTTTCCAGCAACAGCTGGGTTTACACTGCAGCTGCCATCTCTAGCACTCCTGCAGAGTGCTAGAAACCTGACTCAGTCATTGCAGTTTGTCAAATTGCTGCTTCAATTTTAATTACACCGTCCCCCTTTGCCTCTCCATGAAAGCTTGACAACAGAGAACAGGTGTTCCTCACCGTGATGCTGTTTGCCTCCACATAGCTGAGCTCGGGGTTGGAGTTCTTCGAGTAGATAGTGATCATGACCTGGCTCCCAGTTTGGTGCCAGTCAAACCGACATGGGACGACTTTCTTACCCTGCGTCCAAATCACAAATAAAGAGTCAAGTATGAGAACAATCTTTACATACAGTATGATTACAGCCTTACATACAGCATGAGAGCAGATTTACATGCGATATTATATAAAATTAGACAGCTATCTCGATTACATTTAGGGAGACTAGGGAATGTTAGCCCCATTTGGAACCTCAACCTCACCATACGCTAAGCAGTACTGTCTGGTAACGTGCCATTGGGGGTTCTTCCGGGTTGAATGGGAAAACATGGCACAGGCTGACTAAATAAGCTACTTAAGCGTAAAAGATATTACCTCCCGGAAATACAATTAACATCTGCAGTTGACTGGGACTAATATTTACTTTTTGGATGAGATATTGCATAAAGGGTGATCTTCACTGAACTTGGACGGACCCTACCTTCCTTCCTTGCTCTAGGAACCGACACACGGGCATCGATCGCGAGGACGTTCCACACTAACATACGTGGATGTACTCATTCAAGAACGATGCAGGAGCGCAAAGTACCAACGAACTGGCCGGATGTATGGAGAACCGGGATGACTGGAAGCAACGATGGAGGGCTCGTCTGAGGACGACCTAGCGGTCCAGGAGGTGCATACCACATATAGGCGCATGCCTGACAGCGTGTTGCGGGTTCTAGTCCCGATCCCCAACGACCTAAATACTGAACTTCAGGTGATGTCTTTTGTGTAAAATGTACACATACAAGTAACCGTTCAGATTGGACTTACAACGCTACTGTACTGTCCCACACTGTGAACAAACAATATCCAACACGGACCACTAGGTGGAGTCAGATAGACATGCTCTAGCTTTCACACTACACAGGCATGCCATGGGAGAACAAGGGATTTCCCTGGTGGCTTGGACTGCTGATTGGTTCGCAATAAGAAAGCCTGGATGCCACAGTCAGTCAGATCTGGCTACAGTCTCCCCAATAGTATGTACTCTGCCTGTCACGACACAAGATTAGTTCCAAGTATAGCCAATCAGAAATTGCCATCACAAGACTGAAGTGAACGCAGCAACAGTCCAACTATAGCAAGGATCATGAGCCGTGCTAAATCGATAATAGTGGAAGATGGACAGCGGCAATGTAGAAAAGAGAACGAGCGAGAGGATGACAGTATAAATTAGGCCCTCCATAAAAATGCGGTAAATCCTTCATTATGCGATGAAAAATGCAGGTTTTTACGTGATTTATGCAGTGTGATTGCACGTTTCACTGCTGTTCACTCTTATATGTATATGCGGAAAATCGGCGGGAAATGTATTTATATCTACAAATGCAAGTCTCTGTAGGTCTGTCTGTCTGTCTGTCTGTACGTGTGTGCGTCAGTAATACTTGAGAACCGTTCGCCCCACCGACTTCAAATTCGACACACGTGTGCGTTCCACACCCCCGGAGGGAGTGCAGTGGCCGGTGTCGCCACAAAAGGCCCCTGTCCAGGCTCCATATTTGGTCATGCCATATATGGAGCTGGCCTGTTCGGACATCACAACACTTCATATTTGGGCATGCCTGACACAGACAGAACTCCATATATAGGAATAAAGGGGCACAGACACAGACAGATGATGGGTGGAATGGGTACTCTGACACGGGTACAACGGGTATTGCATAGCCGGGTGGGGCGCGGATCTCCAACTTCCATCGTTACCGACTCTGTGCTCTACAGCTGGGCACCGGTGTAGTCTAGAGCAGGGGTTGGCAACCCTTTTGACATGAAGTGCCATGTTTTTATTTGCTTGATGGCCAGTGTGCCATATCAACATAAATTATAATGCCACGTCAAAATGTTATATTTTCAACTGATTTGGACTGTTTTCTCCTTCTGGAATATTGTCTTTCACATCAGGATTTAATGATCATTAGACCCAGGCCAAGAGCAACAACCCACCTATCTCCCAGACTCCCTTTGCAGTCAGAGTTTGAATGAATGTAGAATCATGTGTGTAATTTGCATACAGATTTGAGGAAACTTCATTTAGTTTACTTTTTTTTTTTACATTTGTATTTTATACCAAAATCATCTTTCTCACACTTGCAAGTGTGCCAGTGATCACCCTCCCCCGTGCCAATGTTGGCACCCGTGCCTAAGGTTGCCTACCCCTGGTCTAGAGAGTTGTGAAATATGCGAATTATGCTGGGTTTTATGTGGTGAAAATATGCATGATGTTGTGAAATATGCGGGCAGTTTGTGGAATTATGCTCCCTCTTTGACAAACAATTGACCTCTGCATATCTGAGCCATTTGGCCATACAGCCGTTATGCTGTAAATTATGCGAACGCATAATCACATTTTTCTGGAGGTTCTAAATAATCAGGGGTAGAAAAGGTTATACTGTGTGTGTGTGTGTGTGTCTTTGAGTGGTGAAAGTACTCCAATGATTGACACGAAACTGACAGCTATCAAGCATCAACCAGACAGCCTACCCCATGTAGCAAACTAAATTTAACACCAAAACATTGTGTATGTGTGTGTGTGTGTGTGTGACGACAAAGTAATGCGAAAGATGATTTTCAACTCGACTCTGTAAGCCCGATTATTGCCATGATGACAATGCCATTGCACGTTGTCATCATAGCCTCCATGCGTAACACACGATTAGGTCAGTACTAATACCCCACTCAAGCGTATTGAGTGGGATGCCCATATTCAAAATGTCAAATGAGAGAATTGTAAATCTGCATTGTGCCATCAATCCTGTGGCTGGCAGTTAGTTATCTGTGGTATAGTGGATTCCTAGGAATGTATAGAGCACATAGATATTTATAGTAACAGGGTCATTACGGTGTGAATTTAAGTTACAGTACATGCGTATTGCGTAAGGTCTTATTATGGTATTTGCTTGTTATCCATGTGGTACGTTGTGTTTAGTGTCCACACGTGGTGAGTCATAATAGCATTCACATGCCTGTTTAATAATGTATTGTATTTAACGTCTGTATTTGTCCAAAAATCATCGCTGCCAAATGTATACCGCTGATTTGAGTATTACAACCCTCTGCGTAGGAGTAGAGAGGCTTGTATAAGGAAATGCTTTCCTTTTAACTGTTTTCTGCTCCAACATAAACTGCTTGCGATAACATTTTACTGTAGGTGAGAAGTAGACCATGCGGTTCAATTCATTTGAAATCTACAACTTTTAATTTAAAACTTTGTTATCAATATTAGGTACAGTAGTAGTGTTATAATAGAGTTGGTTCCTGTCAATCTCAAGTGGTGTAGTGTGTCACTCACCGGTGGAACGGTGGCCGAGTGCCACCGACTGGCAAACTTAGCTAATCATTTGCATAAAGTTGAGCCGATATAAATATCTTTTTCTTTTTACACTTTCCTCGCCTAGAAAATGAATGAGCAGGCCAGCGTGAATGTAAATGCTCCATAACTTCCAAACACTAGCTATTGTCTTGATGAAGACTATGGATGAATAGTATACATTGTCACCGTGTTTAACATACTGTAGGCCTAAAAGTTGATTTGCCGTTGACTCATAATTTAGAAATTAACATAATTCATCAAAGTCTTTTTAACGCAACACAACCTCCTTTCCTAGGACTCCATTAAAATGTGGCCTGACTGGGAGCTAGATTGCCTGGTCTGCCTGATGTTCTCCATCTACTCTACCATACACTCACTGACCAACCAGCACACCCACCGTATCTTTTTTCCTCCATATATGCGTCCCCTTGGTGCAGCCTTCTTGGGAGAGGAAGGTATCAAAGTCAGATGTTTTCCTCTTACAGCAACTCCAGTACTTCATCCTGAGGATGCAGGGGAGATATTAGTTTTAAAGCTGTCAATCTCTTGGCAGTCTACAGTGTCACTCTTCTGGCGTGTTGGGACTCTGAATAGTTTGATGCAGCGATTCCAACATATTGGTTTCTTTTTAGTAGTTAATAAATACTAGAGGCCCCAATATCTTTTTTACACATATGGCAATTGCTGTGTGAATACTAACTAGGTAAAGTGGAAACAGATTTTGTAACTTTATATTTCTGCTATACATTTACTACTTTGTGTATCTTTGTGCCCAGAAGATGGCAAATACTGCAGTGCCCCCCAGTCCACCTGTTAGAGAACATACCATCAAGGTGCATTGCAGTCTTTGTCCCTGTGGTGAGAATAAACTGAGCTTTAGGAGCCCAGTCCAGTGTGCAGACCTTACTTTCTTTCTTATTATTCATTTCGGCCCAGCACCTGGCATTTATTTTTGGATGTGCGTGTTCTATTGTTTTTATGCATTGCAGTCTTTGCACAGCCGTTCCGAGTTCAAATCCGAGTTTCGGCTTTCTTGCGTACTTCTTAACCATTTAACCTTCACCATCTCTCTCGTGCCATTTGCTGTCTCTCTCCACTTGACAGTATCAAATAAAGGCTAGAAAGACCGCTCCAACAAAAGATACATACGTAGATGCAACAAACTGTACTAAACTAGATAATTGTTCACCAAAATCGTGCAACAGATTTGTAGGCTTAGAATTTCACCCTGCTTCAAAATTCATTAGATTAGGAAAATATCTCATCAATACATCACAATTTCTTACAATTTGAAAATCACCATATCAATCACCAATTCCCTGGTGATTGATATGGTGACTTCCAAATTGTAAGAGATTGTCATGTATTGATGAGATATTTTATAGTGCTTGTTAAGAACTGTGTCAGAATGCAGAATGGTCCTATTGCACCTAATCAAATGGCACCATATTCTGTATTAAAATGTATCGTACATGAATCATATCGTAGCCCATGCATATCAAACAGTCTCACAAGGGAGAGCTTCAGACGCATACAGTGGAGGTTAAAAGGGTTTAATTAATTTTAAAACATTAAACATTTGTGGACCTGCCAGCCTACCGATACTAACCCTTCATGGAAGATGGGAAATCCAACATGGTAGGAGCACACCTCATCGTTGCTCGCCGGCCCTTGAAAGCTCTGGAGAAGAGAGTAAACTATTAGAGAAACAGCACAGTATTTTCTAGGCCTGTCCTGATCCGATACCTAATTTAGATTGGATATCGGCCCGATATCAGCAAAAACAAAAGTGGATCATCAGATCTTACTGCAGGGTAAATATCCAATCCAAGCCATCTGATCCAGTAACCTATTGGTTAATAATACATGGATATGTTTTCCTCATAACCTACTTTTGTGGACTACTATTCTTAGTTATTCCCAGACACAAAAAGTAAAGTTCTTGTTGTGGGTGCTGGCCATTTTGTTTTGTATACCGACTTCTAGACCTAAAGCACTATGTACCGCATCAATCATTATGACTAGCCAAACATAATAGGTATATTAGGAGGACATCAGTTGTACACAACAAAGTTAACCTGACTGACCCCAACCTCTTTTGAGAGTATGCAATTCCTTTTTGCGTCAGACAAATTCTGCTGTGAAACACCTGGTGGGCTGCAGACATTGTTTTACTTTTGCAGAAGGTTATAATTCATTGTACATAATGTTTTCAGAAAGGAATTTTGCTCAGAAACGGTCATCAGCCAAGGACCTATCCACAAATGTGCTACTCTGAGGTTAGATAGAGAAAATTAATTTCAATACGGGTTCGGCTTCATGCCTCTGTATATTGCGATTATTTAATCTTGTTCCAGTGTTGTAGGTATAGTATAATGCAACAGAAAAACGTTTTCACGCCTACTTGGAGACATGGGAAATTATTCAGTGCACTTGGCAACTTGTTTTAACACATGTTCTTCACCTACTTTATTGCAAGCTGAATTTTTACAGCATGTTCCCATCTTGATCTCGTCACTATCTTCCTCTGAAAGAAGAAAACAAAACGTCTGAATAACGGAACATACTGGACATCTGGCATTTTCAAATACTATAATAATCGAATATTTGACATTACTGCCAAACATGTTTTTCTAAGGAAGCTATCGGATTGCATTCATTTCATTGCAGTGTGATAATCAACTTGCAGAGACAGGTTTGAGATAAGACAACTGAATGATGAAATTGATCCCTGCATGCATTTGAAAGCACAGGTCCATCTGAAAATAGTTCCTGGAGAAAATTGTGTTCATGACCATGACTTAAATAGTTATTTCCAACACAGCAGCCCCAAAATGCCCTGTGATGGCAGAAAATCCCTTATTCTTTGAATGCAATCTTAGAATTGCAATTTTAGATTAGACGTATTACTCGCACAGCAGATACAGCATATTGACTCATTCAAATTCACCCACTGCCCCACATTGCCTGGCTAAACGCCAACATTTGTATTGGTAACATTTGACCAAATTTAGGTCAAACTACATCCAACTGCTTGTTTCTTTCATGTCTGTCTTGTGTGAATATCCAATTGAACTTTATTTGTAACTCAAATACTCAAGCAGAGTAATTATTGTGCAAAGCTTAAGTGACTAGGTTTTATTTCTCCCTGGGAGCCTTGCCCTAGAAAGGCTGATGCATGCTGATGCAATTCTAATTTGTAGCGCTCTTGCGTACTACTAACACAATAATTAATAGTTGTGGCGGTTTGGGGTCAACTCGTGTTATGTATATAGTATCATATCCATTTGGACATTTCGTTTTTCATATATATTTTTTTAAATGCAGGAAAAGACAGTCGAGACGTGAGTCATGACCAATAAATGGGTCCCGAACCACTGTTTTGGAAACGGTAGTACTGACATGGTACCTTAAAAGGTCCCAATACCATGTCGTAAATTGGTTTGTAATCAAAAAGTACCAAACTCAATTGGACAGTCCGTTGTTCCATTAGCCATCAGGCAACACAACTAAGACTGAACCCCATTTGAGGGCAGCACTGTCTGTTCTGTTCTTTGGTATTACCAACTACTTGACTCGTCACTCTCTGTTCTTGTGGATTACTGGCTTTGACTCTGGTTTTGTGTTTCATTACTGGCTTTGACTCTGACACCCTTGCACATGGACTACTATGTACAGTACACTGTACAATCTCGACATATTTTTTACACATATTTTTTACACATTAAGCATTTGTAGCGCTCTTGCACATTCAATGTTGAAGCCTTCAGACAATATAGTACTGTATATTATTCTGTGAGGACCGCAGGAAGAATAGCTGTTGCCATGTGTAACAGCTAATGGGGATCCTAAATAAACTAAACTAAACATGTATTCATTCTCATATTCACTGTTGATAGTCTGTAAACTGTATCCATTAACATTAATGCAAAAATAGCTGTACATTCATTACTATTAATATTTTCATTGGCTCTTGGATCAATAAGGGATTATCTTATCTTATGTTAAACGCTGTTACAGTCTCAAGGGGCTTTAGAGGCCAGCATGTTTAACAAAGACGACAAGATGATATCAGTTGAGGAAAAGGAAACAACGAACCACAGGAAGGATCCCAAAAGTGGGGACTCAGAGCAAAGGCAGACAATAATGCATGCAATAGCTGCCAGGTGGCAACTTATTTATTTTGTGAAAGCCTATTTCACACACTCTTTAGTTAAATTAACACCGAGTATAATTGTCACGTGTAGGCAGTTTGGAGCGCACTCTTGTCCTTGCCACCTTTCACTCAAATACCATGGTTTGGCAGAGACAGGGCATATTCCCAGCGGCCATCTGCCAACTGCCAAAGGAAGCTCATTCTTTTGTTTCACTTTTTAAAGTTGCCCTGGTCTGGATACATAAGAGTCGACTTTCATCTATTCTAAATGCTCATGTTGACATTAATGACAAATCCTACAGTATGTCCTCACCTTTCTTCTCTACAGCATTATCAGACAGCTTCAGTTTCTCCAGAGCTTGCTTCAGAGAATTAGAGATCTTATGCTGAATTCTCACCATCGGCTCATCAGCACTATAAGGATAGAAATTGGTCTTGATAGCATTGGCAAAAAATACATTTCCCCCCCAACCCCGCTATGCAAACTTTTGGTACCAAAATAACAAGGATTAAATCAATCTATTTGCATATTCAACGCCCGGGATTCAAACTCAGGTCTCCCGTGTGAAAGTCCAACATCTTAACCTTAATACTCAACCTTATCGTAAGTTTAACTCTTTAAATGTAGCCCAATTAACCTGTATAGCAACAAAAAGTGTGAGCAAAATGCAAATCAATTTGGGCCAGCAAACTATTTAACAGCCGCCGGGTGGAAATGGAAACAACTCCAACGACATCAGCCATGGTGGTGACGAGCTGTTCCAACATTGGTTTTATAACCGAATATATCGTCCATCAGCATTTTTGGGGCAGACGATGGGCCATAGGAAAAAAAATTGCATATTGCCCAACCGCAAGCACGGGAGCAGTGCATGTTTGACCGCATGTCCGTCCGTTGGTGTGTCTAATCTGTGAATGCATCCCTATTTCTTTCTCTATTCCTTTTTATGTATTATTTATTTTGTTTTTATTGTGATATAGATTCCCCCAAGTCTGAAATAAATTAACAATGAACATGTTAACCCATTTAGACCAGAGGCCCGATTCAAAAAACTCATTCTAAAACCCAACCTAAGGTTTCTGAACTATTATTCAAAAAATATATATTATATATATATTATTATATAATAACAACTAATGAGATTGAAAGGTACAACAACTTTTGGTTGCAAGTGCAACAGGTCTAAATGGGCTAAACAGTCTGAAAGGATGGTGTCTCTGATATCTGTACCTTGGTCTTATTATAGTATCCAGAGGCTTTGGTGCAGAGATGATATACTCGTTAAATTTGG